>JANHGC010004024.1:94532-109007 GCA_027560395.1 Boaedon fuliginosus | reverse complement strand
GAACCCATCCCTGCCTGTATGCAGACATTCTTAGTTAGGACAGTAATATTGTGGTTTTCCATTTCTACAGTTGAGTGCAAAAGTTTAGCACTCTTGATCAAACTGTGTTTCAATGAATCCCTAAGCTAACAGAACCTTTACCTAGTACAATATTAATTTTTCTCTGCAAATTTGAATGCATACTTACTATTTATGTGTAGCTGTTAATAAGATTCAAAACAAAACAATGATGAATATTGCAGGTGTAAAACATGTGTGGACCCCTTTCCCATCAATATCTGTAACATCTCCTTTGGAAGGAATAACCACTTCCAATTGTTTCTTGTAACCACCTAAGGGTCTTTCTATTCTTGCTTTTGAAATTTTCCTCGCTCTTCCTTGTAGAATATTTCTAGCTCAGAAATAGCTATAGGTTTCTTTTCATGCTATGCATGATTGGGATCTCTTTATAGATTTTCAGTAATATTCAAGTCTGGGGACTGTGAAGGACATAATAATTTAAACTATGGTTTTGTTTTCTAAGGACAATCAATCATAACTTTCCCAGTACCAATTCAAATCTGAATTTATTGAAAGCAAAAGCTGTGTGCATACTATGCATATTTACAAACACAATGACCAGTCAGGAAAACTATTTAAATGTTTATTGGACTGAAAAATGGCAATATACATGTTGAAACTGCTAGAAATTATAGCTCTTTGTACAAGATCTATCTTCATATTTAGAAAAACAAAAACAAAAAACCCACTCAGACAGCAATATTTGTCATTATTGAAGAGATAGCTTTGCTCATTGCCACTAGTCATTTTCCTTATATATGTATTGCTGCATACTGAAAGATTATATTGTATATAAGGCATTATTTGCATAGTTAATGGTGTTTTGAACACTGAGTCTATCAATGTGAATTGGAGGCAAAGTGGTTGCTAACAAATATCTCAAAGCAGAGTGTCCTTATATGAATGGGATTTGGTTGCAAACTCTACTATATTAGAGAAAATAAGTATAGGAATGGAAGCTCATCTTTTAAAAAATAATTATGGTCAAAGCTTCCTGCTGTTTCTTAAATAAGCCTGGGTTAGTCTAGAGGAAAACAGTTCTTAAACCTATGTGTCCCAAAGAATGATTGACTAAATAATTTCAAGTATTTCCAAATAATCAAGGTTTTGTTTCAAAAAGTAATGGGGTGGATTATGAAGCTTTCCCTCAAAATACAGGAGAGCAACATTTAAAAAAAATTCAATCTATCAAACAGGAAGTGGTTATCAGTAAAGTATCAAAATTGATGTGATGACAGAATAGTGACACAACATAAAAATGGATATATCTTATTTAGGAAATGTAAAATTGGTAACCAAAGGGCCATTTTACATTCCATAGCTTACATTTACAGATTCCATTCTTGGGAACAGGCTTGAAGTGTCAAAGCATTAGCTAATGAAGCGCTCTTAATCCTTGCAATTAAAGTTAGTCACAAATTGTTATACTAAGACTGCAATCCTATACTCTTTTATTTAGGAGCACACCCCACTAAATTCAGTGGGACAAACTTCTAAATAAAAGTATATAGGATAAATCTTTCTTGTTTCTTAGGACTTCCTTCTATCCAAGATGAAATACTGTCTCATTTCCAAGAGGTCACAGTCTGTATCAGGTGGGTGGAAGGAGCCTTCAGAAGGTTTTATATATTACAGTTCTGTCTTTAAATTTATCTATAAGGTTTTTTGGTCCAGGACAGAGTGGCGAAAAGGCGTCAACTCTAGCTTGTTCTACCATCTAGACAGGAAAAAGGACCATTCTACAATAATCGATCAGTTTTTTACAGGTTATCTAGTTATTTTTTTCTTTTTGTTTTGTTTGGGGGAGGGTTCAGATATGGAGTACTGAACACAACCAAGTGTGCTTGCTTTATTCCCCTAGAGATCTTACTTTACGTCCAAGAACAGAACCCTCACAGTGTAGTCTGTTATTTTCTCTAGCCATATAATTCTCCAGACCCAGACACCCCAACTTGTTCCAATCTTGATATTACAAGGATTGATTCTGAGGAACTCAGCTTCAGCCAAACAGAAAGTCTTATATTTTGAGGGACATTTTTCAGTTGTGTTTGGGGTTTTGCCCTTTTTTTTTCCTCTCAAGCCTTTAAAAATGCCAAAAGGTAAGTCTTAGGAAGAGTCTAGGGATAACTTCATATAGTCTTCAGTTCTGCAAAGAGAAACAAGAAGAAAATAAAGAGAATACATTTTAATTGTGTCACCTTGGGTCAGTTATATATTACTAATGCTTTTATTTTTTAATAAGAGGAGAATAACTCTGTGCAGGGGAGAAGTCTTAAGGAAAGTTTCTAGACCTTTTGGGCATACACAAATAACAAAAGGATGCCTCAGGTTTTAAGAGGTTACTTCATCATTTGCAGCAGGATAGCCTACACCCAAGAACATGGGTATCTACTACAGCACGTCTCTTTTTCCATCAGGAACATTTCACATTTATCTCCAGCCCTATAAAGTGAAAACTGACAAGGATCTCTTGGACATTTGGGGAAAGGAAAAATACAGAACTGTGTCTGTACTAAGTACTACCTTCTTGAGCAATCTCATGATTTGTTGCTTCATAAACAAAGCCCTACAGGTTCAGCTGTGGGGATTCAATATGAACTGCTCTATTTGCCAGAAGCCAGATTTGCTAAGCCCAGAACTGGAACTTGCAATGAAGGGGACTGACATACTGCATAGCTATGGACGGTATCAACAAGCTCCTTTTTTGGACTGGAAGTTCATCCAATTTCCTTCAAAATTCAGATGTTCATACATGGCAGATGCTAGTTTTCAAATGTCCAAAAATGTAACCATTCTATGAATGCTACTGTCATTTTCAATTGTGGGTTCATAAATATTAAGAAAGCACAGGCTTGGTGAGGATGATGTGGATACTTGTAAATCATTCATCATTGACTGCTAGAGAAAAGGCTATTGATTGTACATAACATCCACTTCTTCAATATCAGGCAAAGAGTTTATATAAAACGTAAATGCTGTACTTTTTAAGCTGATAAGTCTTATTGCTGCACAAACTTTTTTTCTCTTTTAAGTTTCAGGCAGTTAAAGCAATATTTATGAATTAATGACCATCTATAGTTTTGCAGATCCTCTGTAATTACTGCGATTAAAACCTATAATGGACAATCTGAAGCTCCAGGAACAGATGAAGCCTTCAAATCTCTTTTCTGCCCCCCCCCACACCTCCCCACAAATTTCCTTTGTCTATAGTTGCTGAAAATCTGAAGTTCCTTAATATTTTGAGGTAGGAAACGTGGACATGAAAGTATAAGCTCTAAAATACAGGGGGGAAAGCCCAGAGACCCAGGGAAAAGACTGGTCTACATGGATGACAAGTCACTTCTCAACTCCTTGGTCTTTTCTTTTGCTTCCCAAGAAGCACCATTTCAACAGTTAGAATTGAAGAAGCTTCTTGGGTGAGAAGCAAAAGGTTTTCAAAGGAAAAAAAAGGAAATCTAGTTGCCTTTTGGAAAAAGCACCTTTGGAGCTATATTTCAATAGACTATAGTTACTTCCCAAGTTTTATTTTAAGATACTGAAAGATGGGCCATCCCAGGATTCCAGCTGCAGAGATTAGCTTTGTAAAAAAGGGGTCAACAAGCTCTTCTATATTATATTTTACTAATAAGCCTGGGTTTCTGCTTTTATTTTTAAGTGATATTTAGTGCGCTATTTTTTAAAGTTATAATCTACATGGCCCATTTTGTAAAGTAACTTTGGGGCCAACAGATTGAGTAACATTTGGAAGTCATTTTTTTTAAGCTGCGCAATTATACAGCAGTTGTCATCACAACATTAATAGCTGTGTTAAAGCTTTTCTACCTCTATCTATCAACTGAACACACATTATAGCATCAGTTGAAAATGCAGGCAGAAGGAGCTCACTTGCTTTCATATGTTAATTCAACAACACAGCAAGTCATTGGTATGCCAGGTTGATATCCTTAATACTTTAGCGCAAAGCTACAGAGATTTTGGAAGCTTCAGGCCATTATTGTTTACAATAGTAAAGGAGGCAGAATTCTCTGAATGATTTTGAGCTGGGAGAGGGGGAATATTTTCCTTGGGCATGTAAAGCTTATTTCAGATTTAATTTACCAATCCCCGCTCCTATGTTTTGCTGTTAATTTGCTGGTGAAATACCTCAATAATCTGAAAACTATAGTTAGGGGATCATGCATAGTTTGTAGTTTAAACCCCATAATACCATCATTTTTGTTAATATACTAACAATTATTATTTAAATCAATGGCTTTATGTTTTACCTGAGAAACCCTAAAATTGCCTGGAGTAATTCTTTGCTATAGAACTGTTTAATCTGATGGATTATTTATTTATTTATTTAATCAGTTTTATCTCTTTTATGAGGGTATACTTGCAAAATACAAGTTAAAGCAGAGAGCTGACTTTCACACCCAAAGCTTCAATGCTAATTTTCAAACATCCTGGTAGTTTACTGGTTTCGACTCGCCTTTTATCACCTGCTGAAGAAGAACTGTACCCACATCAAATTGGTTTGCAGGCAGAAAATGTCTGACTATGACAGGGTCAGAAATATGAATGAGACAAATTCCTTGTGTGTCCAATCATACTTGGCCCATAAAGAATTCTATTCTATGAAGTATAGAAGAATATACTATGGAGACTGCAGATAGGCCAATGAGAACTAGAAGTTGGACAGAAATGGAAAACAATCAAGGGGTCAAAGCAGCTTTTCTTGTTGTCCCCCCCACCCACATCTTCTCTCTCTCTGCAGTTGTAAAGAAAAAAAGAATTCAGTTCATTGATAAAATTTCCCATGGAGACAATTCCTATAGAGACTTACGGAGATGGTCTTGTGGAGAATATTCAGCAGCCATCTCTCACACCCCAAAAAAGGACAGAAGCTATCTTTAAATTATGGCAAAAAGGTAATATTTGGAAGACATTCAGGCTGGCTCCTCTTTGACTCACTAAGTGGGAGGAGGGGAAAAATACCATCAGATTTTCAAGATTCTGTTAATGTAGTTTATCTCTATAAAGCTGACTTCTAATTTTCTTGTGGAATCTGTTTCCTGGTCTAGTCAACCCCAAAAGGGTGGAGTTTTCGCCAGTGTGATTTATTTCTTAATATAAATGAAAATAATAATAATAATCCAAGATCAGTTCTATGTCAGGCACATTTAGGAAATGTGTCACAAAAGAAAATCGGATACAGGCATAAAAAAAACAATCAAATTTTTATGTCAAAATACAAAATCGGACTGTATAGTTTAAAAAAAAAACTTAGTGCATTTGAAAATAATAGCAATTTTAAAAGCACAGAGCAGCCAGCTACTCTGTAGTCCAAAGCATATATTTTATTTGCCAGTTCTTTCCATACTTTGTTGCTACATTTTTAACAAGGTGCTTCTTCTGGTGCCCCAAACCAGATAACTGCTAGCAGAAATTGGTCTTGCTGCCAGAAAATATTGGGTGAGCCAGATTGCTGATGTTTGGGAGATTATAACTGATCTATTTTTAGTATCCCACTTCTTTAGTAAATAAAATTTACAAAATGTATATTAGGTTATTTTCACAAATAATATCTGCAGCAATATCCGGGTCTTTCTACTGGTTGGATCAGGTCATAGCTAAAGTTACTCAAAATCACAATCCAGATGAAATAGGTTAACTGAAGCCTTAGTGAACCTATTGGGCAATGCATGGGATTTCAATATCATGGCTAGAAAGCATCCAGATAAAAAAGCTGACCTATTAAAAACTGGTCTGGTCTGGAAATCTTTCCTGACTTAACAGTTTGAACAGCATTTAAACTTAATTTGAAGATTCCCTACCCTTATACCCTGTAGAGGACAAGGGCGATAATTGAAATTTGATAACGCCTGTTACCCCCAGTCTGGTCTGACTGGGAATTAATAGTAACTGTAGTCCAAAATGTCCAGAAGCCCCAGACCTGGGAAAGAAACACTTGGCAGTTTTATTGAGGGCGCTAACAACCCCGTGTTTGTCCGTCCTTCTTGCCCAACCTTCTATCGTGCTGCAGAAGATGAAATGCAAAAAATAAATAAAAGGAGCAGAAACTTACCAGCCTCTCTTATCCCAAAGAAGCACCATGCTGGACAGGAAAGCAAAGCTGCTGGTAAAGGAGTGAGAGGAGGAGGAGGAGGCGGCAAGTGGAGAGGAAGCAAATGACAAGAAGAGGTGAAGGTATTCACCATCCCAAGGCAACACATAAACGCATAGGGTTTCAGCAAGCAAAAAGTATGGGGAAATTAGCAGAAAAGCATGCACTGAAGAGCAGGGTTGGCAGGTGCCAAGGGATAACTGTTGCAAGAGATCCCCACCCTTATGAAGGCTGGTGTTTGGGAAAAGGGAAACTGGAAAAATGTTTGGATGGCTTGATTAACCTTCTGCTCCTTTGGCTTATATACAGGAGCTATTACGAATTGTCCAGTCCAAATTTAAATATAGCTTATTGACTGATTTGTTGTTATAAGAAGACAATCTGTCTAGTTTTTGTTTATCTTTTTAAGAAAAGAAGAAGCAAATGGAAAATTCGGCCCCCTCTTGCTGTACCTTCTTGGATTTCAGCAAGGGATTGTGGCCCAATAGCTTTTTAATGTCAGAAATTCTTTCATTTGGATGATTTGAGATTCGGATTGTGGTATCCAATTTGCTGCAAGCTTTTCTCATCATTGAAGTTTAAATGAAAGGCATAGGGCAACTGGAAGAGCACTCTGACTTACTTTATCTCCCTCCACTCCTCACCTGATAAATTAATGCCTACAGGTAAGCAAGTATTTGTACATCTTCTCTCCCCCAAGGAGCTAACAGAACATGTGATACTGCTATAACAATCTTCATTCCATATTCCCCATCTCTGGTGGAATGGAAGTAGGGGAGCATGATGACAAAGAAAGTTCCTTCATGCATTATAGAAGGGGAAGAGACCTATATATGGAATTATATTTCCAAGAAGCACCTAAGCAGGATTTGAGGGTATTAGCCTCTCCCACTGTTAATTCCCAGCATCCAGTCTTCAGAAGTATAAATCTCTCTCCGGGGGGTAATATGCAAACATCATGATTAGCAACCATTGTTCACTTTCTTTTCTATTAAATTCCTAATTTCCCCCAAACTTGGAGGGTTTGGGTTTTTTTTGCTGTAACTGGGAGAAGCAATTTTCTGTGCTTAGCACAGGTCTATTGCCTTTTTTAACCTTCAAAACAAACCTCAATTTTCAATTTCGCTAACCTACCCCACTGAAAGAGATGTGATTAATGAAGTTTTACAGCAAATAACCAGAAGTAGACATTCAGTTTGTAAAAAAACAAGTTTCCCTTTCTAAATCTGCTGTGTTATCATTTCTTTAGCAACAGATAGAGAGCATTTACAAGATAGGGAACCTTCAGTTCTATAAATATTGCTGAATTACAATTCCCAGTATGTTCCCTTCTCCCACTTGCCCTGGGTATGTCGTGAAAATGGTAAAAAAAAGCACTTGGGGGACCACAGATTCCCCATCCCAAAGAATAAATATGTACAAATCTGTTATTATGTTCTAAACTTCAGGAAGGAACTGCGGTTGAGGAGATCTGTCTTCCCTCTTGCTTAAATAATACTAAACACCTATTCCCCACAACAATCTGGGTCCTCACTTTATCGACCTTGGAAGGATGGAAGGCTGAGTCAACCTTGACCTGGTGAGGATTGAGCTCCTGGTGGTGGGTTGAATTAGCCTGCAATATTGATTTCTAAACACACCGCCACCATGGCTCATAATACCAATTTAATACCAATTTAATCTTCAACAATTCTCCAAAAATGCTAGGAAATATAGGTTTGAGAAATGTTATGAAAATTACATCTCAAGTTTCCTCTAGAAAATATTAGTTATTAAAAACTGCAGGAGATATGCCAAATAATGCAATTTAGTAAAAGGGATGTTGTTGGCAATTTCAAATAAGAAAACATTTTCATCTTTTGAGAGCATGCCACTATTTGGCCTTCATAGTATCATCTTTCAAGGAAAAATGAAAAATGCAACATAATAATTAAAGGATTAGAATTGCAGATATGCAAGAAACCATTGTTCAAGACTTAAAACTTGCATTAAAATTTGTTTTATAAATAAATACATAGCACAGGTCGTACTGGGATTAACTGGATGTACATTTATAGGCCTGGAACTCAATTGAATTTAACCCATTTGCAATGCATTAAATGCCTGCCATTTAATGAAAAACTGCAGCTCGTGCCTACAATCTAAATATTATTTATAGACTTGACTGAATAGCCTGAAGCTGGTGCCTCAGTAGGGAACTATGACTAATCCTTGGAGCCTCTTTGACTGATTGCTCTCCTTCCCTGTTGTTTTTCTCCCTCTTCATGTTGCCTGATTCCTGAAAAAGTACAAGCAAGCTCGGAGAGCAGCAAAAAGAAAGAGCAATATCCTCACTTTTTCTGGAAGACCTGCAAGTGAAGAGTTTTTTCTATAAGTGGGTAGGGGTAGCATGTTGAGGAAGCAGGGCAATTTATTCTGTTGAGGAAGCAGGGCAATTTATTCTGATGCCTATGCTAAGGATTATTATTCTCTGCTGTCTGCAAAGCCCTTATAAATAGGCTTATAAATACTGGAGCAAACATGGGAGACACTGTATCTTGCAAGGCAAAATATCAAAGATCTACAGCACCAACCATAGTGCGCAACTGATGCCGAATTAAACAAAAGAGATTGAAGCATGTTCCTTGATTGTCTCACCGATATCTCATAGTAGCTAAGAGCAGGAGCTTTACATTGGCAAACAAAACCTTTCTGCTGATATCAACATACTGACTCTCAAGAAACTGACTCTCTCAGCCTTAATCTCCTCCACAGAAACTGCTCTGAATGATTGATTTGGACAGACAGTTCCTCCAGCCCCAAAAGTACAGAACTCATTGAATTGGCCAAATTGCCCAAAGTTCAGACTTCAAATTGGAGGGACACGTTCCTCCTCTTAGCTAAAGACTGTGGGTGAGGTAATAGATGGGAAAGGCCAGCAGCATATGTTCCACTAGGCAAAAGTGCACCTCTTTTGTTCCGCTGAACTGTGGTGCTCCTGATATATGAAACGGGGCACAGAAGAGAGAGGGAGACTAATTTTATTAGTTATGAATAGGGAGACGGGGAGGAGGTGCAGGGGGAGGGAAAATACATGGTCAACTTTAGTTTCCAGTCACATTAGCAGAGGTTATAGGTGGAACCACTACTTCTAAGAAGTATCATCTCCTTACCAAAAAGATTTGCTAGAATGTTTGTGGCCGAGGACCTAAGGTACTTGCTACAGAGATGTGAGGTCAGAGGTCAGCTCAATCCTGCAATATAATAAACGTAGCAAACCTGGGTCACATCAAAATGGCAGCAATGCCAGGCAATGCCCAACAGGGGGAAGAAAAAAAAAAGGAAGAAAGCCAGGGAGGATCAGGGTGCACACGCAGGCACATGGGTGTAAAGGCTCGAAGGGCGGATGGCATGGCTTTCCTCAGTTGATTCAGTGTAGCTCCTTACCTGAGGGCAGCCCTGCCCAAAGAAACCACAACAAAGGAGGAGGGTTTGGAAAAGCCTGAAATAGAAAAATGCTGATGCCACCACCAGCTCTCCGAGGGAGGGGAGGGGAGGGGAGAAACAAAACAAAACAAAACAAGCTGGGAGAAACAAACACAGACAGACAGACAAGGTCACAGTGACAAGAAACAGAAACCGTTAGAAGAAATGCAATAGTCTGCCATTAGCAGAAGAGGTGTGGGGGGGGGAAGAGTTTGCAAACAGCTCTGCATAGACCAAGGCAGCAAGCATTAAATAGGGCAGGTGAATCTGGAAAGTAGATACAGGACACAGGAAACCCTGGTCGGTGTAATTGCGATCAGGGTGTAGGTGGAAAAGGTCGTTAACAAACCCTTTCTTTTGTTAGGAAAGAGCTGTCCTAGGGAGTTACACAGGTTTGTGTCAGGTAATAGATCAGTTTTGGTTATCTTCAAACACTTCTGTAACAAAGGTCAGGGAATCCCGCTTTGTTATTGTCGCAAAGGTGCTTTTTTCAAGAGGTTTTGTTATGGTTTCCATTTGGTCCTCTGTATTTGTTTATTTTATTTTATTTTACAACCACGTGCAACCTATTCTGACTGGCATAGGATTCCTGAGAATGTACCTGAGAAATTAACATTTACAATTGACTTCTTCAGTGTGTAATTCTTCAGATGTGTGGGACACAAACCCTTAACATTTCCAGCCAAGATGGTGGGAGGAATACATTTGGAGGGCACCACATCAGAGAAGGCTGATCTGCACAATTGCCAAAGCAGGCCTGTGTAACACATAGTGTCTGGAACTGATGCAGCGTTTGCAGCTTTGCATTTAGTTCCAAAGGGCTCAAAGTACATCTGCTGGTTGAATGATGAGATGAGATGAAGTATGTAATTCTATTAATAGTAGTATTTTGTCAGCTGCCTATGGTGCACAACTGGTATGGCAAGTTTTGGCACATGGGAGCATGCTGTGCATGACCGACTACTATAAAGCCACAGCATTTCCTGGGTTTATACTATAGCCTCTAAAGGCCTACTGATGCCACTTTTCTCAGTGCCCAATAGAATCAAATAAATAATCTAAGGCCCAGGAAGGCAGTATCTAATCATAAATAATCAAACTAGATTCATCAGTAGGCAGAGGAAATTGAGGAAATAAATATGAATCACACCATTCACAAAGCAAAAATGAACACACCAACAAGATAATTATCTAGACTACAGCCTCTTTTGCCTGCCAGTAATGCCTCAGTCAAAAACTAGCTAATAATTTTGGAAATATTGATACTGTATTGGTATCAGTAGACATGATAGGAGTCCAGCAAATTAGATTCTGAGGAGTGTTGAATATTTGATAGGAATGCTCCAGGAACCTTGATTTGTTGGACAGTGCAGCCTATAATTCCAGTATTTACAAAAAGTATAGTTAAAGGAATGCAACTCATTTGCACTTTTGGGATTCATACATGAATGCAAATACGCGATGTGTCCTGAATGTTGTGAGTGCAATGGAAGAATGGGAGATAAACAATACTTATAGTCTGAGATGGCTTACAGTGTTGATGATGATGCACAATAGCCTTAAAATGTATACCAAAATGAACTTTGATCGTTCAAAGATGAACCTCAGCAAATAATTAAAGTTTGTGAATTTGTATCTTTGCTGTATGGTTAAATTATTGTAAAATTCTTTCCCAAAGAAACACTGCACTAACAATATTTGAAGGCATTCAACAGAACAGGGAATGACTATCTCTTTAATCAAAGAGACCGTTTGTAAGACATTCAATGGAGCAGACAAGGAGGTCTCTTCCTGACCTACAATTCACCGGATAAGTGTACTACACCCAATACTTTAGGAAAGGCTATTCTTCTTCCAACGATACATATGGTTGGTGTATCATTTGTTTCTCCAAATTAGGACTGATAAAAAGATATACGCCTCCTATATACACATTTAAAACCTGTTACATTCACTCACAGAATCACTTGTCTTCTCTAACATGGTTACATAATTGCTCAGCCCTACCAAAAAAACCACAGTAGAAAAGACTTAACTGATAATTAAGAAATAATTCTGTTTGTTGGTGTACATCTTAGATCAAGAACTGGATAACAGGAGGCACATATGCATTGACAACTTGACATTCCTAGTTAAACAGGAGGAACGTTGGTATAGGGAACTTCTCATGCTGCAGTACTGAAGGGTTGACAAAAGCCTGAAATTCTACAGAAAGGAAAACTCATCCATTGGATTTGATCCTTCCTAGTAGAGGTATGCACAACTCATGCCCCAGATTTACAAGTAATCCACCCCCAAGTAAGACTAAGACCCCAATTCCTCCCTAGTTTTGACAAATACGGTAGTTTTAAATTTAGTATATAAAATTAAATACACAGAAATAATACTATGGCTTTGTTTAATTAACTGTATTTATTTTCAATTAACTTCCAATTAAACCAAGTTCAGTTTTGCATTTCATGCACCCAATTTTTTTAATATGCCCCTTTCCCTCCCACGCTGTGTTACTCAAAAAATGTGCAGCTTTCTGATCAAAAGGGTCCACACAAAGGAACCAGATTATTTGTACTGAAAGCAACCAAATGAACTTGAATTTAGTGATACATCTAAGCCTCAACCAAATGGTCTGATAAAAATTTATCTCTGTAAATGTTCTATGGGAATTTTGTTTGCGACGGTCACATTAGATTTGATTACCTATTATTTATGACTTTATATGTTATTTCAGCTTTTTTCCCCCTTATCAGAATATTATGTTCCAAAACATACAACTTTTGTAGATTTAGTAGCATTTTCAGCTGAACTCTGACAGATGAAAGAGCTATATTTTTACTTTTGTGTATCCTAATAGTTTAGAAATTTTATTACTGAATAAATAACAATATAACAATGAAATTGTTATGAAGAATGTATTTTTAAAGTAAAGGTTGGGCTTTATGGGGTTGATTAAATTTGCAAGAACATGAACATTATCTAGTCAGATCATTAATGGGTCAATCTTTGGATCTCTATTTAGAAACACATTTTTCTTAGGCTCACAGTAATCATAATGGAGCAAAATTTGTAAGCAAATTTTTAACAAAAACTAAGTAACAATATAAGCCAGAATTGCAAGACCTTTACAAAAGGGAATACGGTATTGATCTTTTTTTTTTAAATCAGGAAAACAATGTTCTAAGCACACTCAGTATATACTTATTCCCAGCTGCATCTGTGCTGCAATTGTTTTACCATATTATTCCTAAGCAATTTCTGAGATAGCAAGTAATTTATTGAATTTATTTCTGAATAGCCAAATGTCTGGGAGTCAGGAAACCACTACAATTTTCTTAATGCTAAACTGAAATATTTGACCCAGGTTTTTTTTTTTTTGGCATTTATGGCAAATAAAAACAGTTTTTGTAAAAGGCTAGAATTGGAAGACATTTTTATAGAGGACATGACTTGTTCTGTCATCACCGTAATGTGCTTGGTAATCATAATAAGGACCAAGGTATGGAACCACAAGATTTATGTGGAGTCTTGTTTAAATGGAGCTTACTTGGTGGTTTTGGCACCAGAACATCCACTGTAAATCTTGCTACTTTGAGAAATGCTCTGTGAAATGAGAAGCAACCAACAGATCCATTTCCAAGGAAGTGGGCCAGGTTCTTCATGACTGAGACATCACCCAAGAATTAATCTTTGATCCTAAGAAGACTATACTGGTTCAACTAGGAAAGCTAAATATATCTAAGACCAGTTATACTTGATGGGAGACGGCAACTTAGAGAAAATGAGAGGGATCAGAATCTCAAGTTATTTGGTTGAATTTAAAGAAAATCCAGCTTACCTTTGTTCCTCTTCAAGTTCTTCTTTGGTCATCATTGTTTTATACTGGTTTCCTCTCAATTTGCCAGGACTATATTTAAAAGAGAATTTTTCATCTGCTACAAGAGAATGAGAGGAAGAAGAGAAGGGCTATTTGCTGTGGTGAAGTTATTAACATACTGAAACATGTTATTTTTAAAATCACATTCTGGCCTATCGCCTTGTTCTTTCCCCCCCCTCCCAGTTACGTTCATATATATGGTAGGATCTGGTGACTGAAAAAAATGCTGGCTCCTGCCAACTTACTTTATTTAGGTGTGTTTGATTTATAAGGAGGAATTTTCACCCATTTGGTGAATGTGGTGATGAATGTCATTCTTAAAACTTTTATTTGCAACTATAGTGTTGATACCATGGTTGTCAAAGCAGTTCAGTGATGTTTTCACCATTAGAGTCTGAATAATGCAGCTAATCTGAGTACACAAATATGCCATAACATTAGCAACATAATGACATAACTGTCAGCAATTTGCAATGCATTTGAAAGAATACAGAGCCATCAAATAGGATTTTGCTCCTAATCTGTAATAAGCTTTAGCCAGGAATGACATGTAATTTTTATTAAAGGTCCAAGCATTGTTGCCCTTGGGATCACTAGGACACAGATGGGAAGGAAGCATTTTGTACAGTATTTGCTTAGCACTTAGCAAGGTTATCTTGCCACAGTATCTGCAAATTGTAGGGACCCTGGGAGCAGAAAGGAAAAAGCCAATTTTAACCATCCAAATTTAATTTTATGTTAAGGTTATAAGCATCAAGGTTTACACAGCCAAAATGGCACCTTCTACACAGGGGCTTATTCTTTATTATTACTGACAATTTACCAAGTTTCTGATTCTCCTAGCAAGATTTTGTACAGTTTGATTCACTTTAGGCATCAAGTGAAAGTCCTTTAATAGAGCCTCGGTGGCGCAGTGGTTAAATGCAGCACTGCAGTGTCTGCTGACTTGTTCAGCAGGTTGTCAGATCGAATC
>JANHGC010004024.1:69131-81993 GCA_027560395.1 Boaedon fuliginosus | reverse complement strand
AGATAATCAGCTTCCTTCAAGGTATGCAGGAGTTGAAGCGCCACCACCTTCTCAACAACCTTCCCTAAAAAGGGAAGATTGGAGACCTGATAAAAGTTGTTCAAAACAGCTGGGTCCAGGGAAGGCTTCTTGAGGAGAGGTTTCAGCACCGCCTCCTTCAAGGCTGGCGGGAGGAACCCCTCCCTCACAGAAGCATTAATAACCACTGATTTTCACTGATGACATAAAATTATTTAACATCAGTAACAATTATGCTACCCTACAAAGAGACCTTGGCTATATGTCTGAATAGTTGTGCATTTGGCAACCCCAAATCTCTCCCAACAAATGTTTTGTCCTATACATTGGAAAAAATAAACAGAACACCAAATACAAATTAGATGGAAGTGATCTCGTTGATGACCCTCATGTAGTCAAGGACTAGGAGTACTCATCTCAAAGAATCTAAGCCCCAGAGCCCAGTGTAACAGCATTGCCAAAAAGGCATTAAGAGTTGTTAATCTAATTTTGCGAAGCTTCTTCTCCGGTAACGTATTACTAAATAGGGCATACAAAACCTTTGCCAAATCAATTCTCGAATATAGCTTATCCATCTGGAATCCACACTGTACATCAGACATTAACACAATTGAGCAAGTCCAAAAGTATTTATTATTTATTTATTGGATTTATAGCCTGCCCAACTCTCAAAGACTCTGGGCAGCTTACAACCATAACAATATATTTAAATAAAAAAGTAATACAAAATCTAAAACATTAAATTAATATTAAAACAATAAAACATTTAGAATATAATCAAACAAACATACTAACACATCTACACTTGGGGTATCAGTGGTCCCAAGCCCACTGGCATAGCCAGGTCTTAACGGCCTGATAGAAGGCTAATAGGTTAGGGGCGGTCTGGATCCCTGAGGAAAACTGGTTCCAGAGGATTGGTGCAGCCACAGAGAAGGCCTTCCCCCATGGGCCCACCAGACAGCATTGCTTGGCTGACGGAACCCATAGGAGGCCAACTCTGTGGGATCTAACAGAGTGCTGGGAGGCATAAGATGGAAGGAGACGGTCTCGCAGGTACTCCGGTCCTAAGCCATTTAGGGCTTTAAAGTTCATTACCAACACCTTGAATTGCACCCGGAGGGATATTGGGAGCTAGTGCAGCTTGCGGAGGAATGGTATTATATGGGTACACCGAGGTACACCCATAATTGTTCGTGTGGCTGCATTCTGGACCAATTGAAGCTATTTTTCAAGCGTAGCCCCAAGTATAGTGCATTGCAGTAATCTAACCTAGAGGTGATGAATTTCACAAGAAGAGTACTTCACTGCTCAACCCACAACAGAATCCCTTACTAGAAATTCTGGCGTTAGACAATCTGGAACTGCACTGCCTGCGGTCTGATCTAAGCATAGTACACAAAATTGTCTGCTACAACTTCCTACCTGTTAAAGACTTCTTCATCCTCAACCACAATAATACATGGGCAAACAACCAATACATACTCAAGGTAAACCGCTTCAAACTCGATTGCAGGAAATACGACTTCAGGAAATACGACTTCAGCAACAGAGTAGTCAATGTCTGGAATATTCTACCTGATTCTGTTGTTACAGACTCAAACTCTCCAGCTTCAACCTCAAACTGTCCATTGAGGACCTCACACCATTCCTAAGAGGTCCATAAAGGGTGTGCATGTGCACCAGTGTGCCTACCGCCCTGTCTTACTGTCTCCATTTACCTGTGTACACTTTCTTTGTTCATGTTTATGCTTATACTTATATCTGTTATCTTGTACATGTTTGACAAATGAATAAATAAATAAAAATAAAAAAGGGGTGCCCCCATCAGAGCCCCAAGCCAGACGCTATGATCTAATGTTGGATAGGAAGCATAATATCCTTTCCATATATACTGCTAAAAACTTGCAGTGTAATTAAGAACATTATAACTTAACAGATTCAGTATTTTGATCTTATGTTTATTATTCATAAATCCTGGCTAATCTACCAATTCCTCTATTCATTAAATTGTTATTATTGGTAGTAGTAGTAAGAATAATATGAGAAATGGCTTTTAAAATAAACTAACACAGAAAGAAAAGCAACAATGAGTAAACAGCATACTACTAGAAGGAAAATGACACTTTTACATAAATATAATTTTTTAGCAGAATTAATAGCTTCAGAAAAAAATGTTAGCATAAAGTAGTGGCAACAATAATGTAAAACAAAATAAAACAATAATATATAATCGTTGCTATTGTGCTAAAAGCCAAATTGGCTTACCCATGATTTTTGTTTGTAAATAGCTTAAATTATATACTAAGATAATAGTAGCACCAGGAATAGGTTTCCAGTTGAAATAGCTAGTCTGGTTGAATCTGGCGTAACTCTTAACTGCCACTTCTTGCATTTTTGAGAAAAGTCCACTGAAGCAATAACATAATTTTAGATATAAAATAAATAGATGAAACCAGAGCTCAGCAGCAATTATATTTAGTTCAAAAGCTTCAGATGTTTTTCCTTTCCCTTTCTAAAAGCCACAGCAGTAGAATTTCTTTGTCTACTGTTTGGCCAATAAAAAAAATATACATTTTTAATGTACAAAATAATGAGTTAAAAATTTATCTCCATCCATCCATTCTTCCATCCAGACCTGTCAAATTAAACAATCCATATACAACCAACAAGTCCATTTTATGGTAGTAGAAATAAAAGGTGAAACATAGAAATCTGACACTTCAAAGTAGATTCTTCCGAACTCTAGTGCTCCTATTCAGAATGCCAGCCATTTGGCTGTAGTTTCTTCTAGGATATTCCATAACTCCTTCCCACTCATTTTCCATTCCTCTTTTCCAAAATCAGTCAGCATTTCTTGTCCTGTTCTCATTGGGACTGCTTAACTATGCCCACCCATTTTTTTTTCTGTGTTGAGTTGTGGTACTTCTCTAAGCCTCTAAGCCTGTAGAGATTCTCAGTCATCCCGGTCATAGTTGTCCCAAAGGTGTGCTTTTCTTTTTCCCAGCAGGCAACTGGACTTTTTTCTTTAAAGACGTTTTGCTTCTCATCCAAGAAGCTTCTTCAGCTCTGACAGGATAGTTGGGGAAGGATTTATATTTCTTGCAGATAGCTGGTAATCTGCATCCTTTTAGAGCAGGGCTGTCAAACTCCGACCCATGGGCCAGATGCGTCATGCGCTGGCCATGCCCACACCTGGTTTAGTGAAGGGGGAAAAAGTCCCAATACATCACGTTATGCCTCCGTGACAATGCGAGTTTGATACCCCCTGTTTTAGGGAGTTGTTAAATCTTGGAGATTTATCTGTATCTTCAGGGTCACTTGAGTAGTGCTCCTAGTTTCTGTAGTCTGCATTTTTTTTCTAGAAATCCCTTCCTACTCCCACACCATTCAAAGAACGTCTTCAAAGAAAAAACTAGAAAGTTTTTGAAACAACCATGACCTAGATGACTGAGAATCTCTACAGACTTCTCTAAGCCTTTTCTGTCTTTCCTGAAATCAGCAGATATCTTGCCTTAATGGGACTAGATTATTTCTCTTTTGCTTTTCTGAGAACCCACACTTGTAAAACAAGCATGAAATTACAATGCTGGAGATTGGGAGGGGGGCTTTGCAGGAATAGAAATATAGATACCATAACTATATATATATATATGTTTCCAACAATTTATTGCAAGAGCATCACAAGACACTGTATAAATTTCATATAAAATATCACTTTGGAAGCTTGTGTCAACTATATTTGCATGAGTTTGTATGAGTTGAGTTGCATTCTTTCTTCAAATATAAACAAATGAAAAACAAAGTAATTCAACCTAGAACTTTTCAGATTTGCCATTCCAAACAGAGGTTTGGTGTTCCTTTTCTGCTTAGGAACAAGTTTAGTGTTGGATGGTGATCACATGATCTTTTACCTCACTAGTAAAGATACTTCTTTCCTTTTGTATTATTATATAGTTAGGTTTCTGCCATGTTACACACAGATTAATTTTTGTTCATGTATTCATAGCTAGGCTGGCTCAGTAATTCTGGGAGTTGAAGTCCCCAGTCCACAAACATATTGCCTATCCTTGACTTAAGCCCTTACTATTATTATTGAGAACAATCTGTTCCTCCTTGCTTGAGAAGGACCATAGGTCATCTTGGGACAGAATGTAAAATGTCTCATGTTCATTTTTAGGTACAATTTTAAAATCCTCTCTGAAAATCTGGAGAACCACAGCTTGTCAGCATAGATAATTGTACACTAGAAAGGCAAGGCCTGACATGGTAAAAGCAGTTTCTTATATCCTATTTCTTAGCTCTTTTATTGTTATCTTTTTTACATTCTTTTTATACCTTTAAAGCACACGTTCAACTCTTGATGTTACTATCCCCAGGGTAGTTTTACCTTCACTTCAGAGTCTTTTACCCACAAGTGTAGCCTTCAATTACCAAAGGGTGAGCTGAATACACACACAATAAAGAAGGACAGCTATTCAGAGAACAAAAGTAACATCTCCTGTGCAAAATAAACTTTGAATCCTTATATTTGCAGCTAAATAAATTCACCTGCTTCATCTGACATACTCTATTCCTTGACTTTCACTATTGATTTTCCAACATGGCTGGACTGGAAGCCAAGGGAAAATTTTGTTTCTATTTTTAAAGAGCTGAAAACATTACATGGGATTCCTGTGGATGATGTACACTATCAATCCAGTTCCAATTGTGTTGTCTCCTTCACTTAAGTTTTACTGACATTAAAAGATAACCTTAGCAGCTTGATTGTATATGCTCAGAAACTGGGGAACAAAAATGGATATGAATTTTACATACAGATGTGACAAATATCTATAAATAATTCATCTCCTTTTTCCTTTATTTGTTGTCTTGTCAAATAAAGAATTCTAAAACCTTAAAAGTTCTTGTCATCTTGAGAAAAATACAGTAACTGTTTATACTGTTTCACAAAGCTGCACATTTTCCATAACCATAAGCAGCAGAAGAACACGAAAAGTATTTGTACCATAGGAAGTTTTACTTTCTTCACACTTTCTGCTGTCTTAAAACAACCTTCAGCAAAAGTACACATTTTTTTTCTTAACTCAGGAAACCAAAACTGTTAGTTTTAGTTTTCTTTATATCTCATTGCATCTTATGATTGGAAATGGGGAAATGGTTGCACTCAAATAAAGTATGCTGTCTGAAAGAAGGATTCTGCTTCACTAGTACAGTTTCTTGAAAATGTTTTTAGGATAAAAGTATGCAATTTAAACAAAGGATAAATATAAATAAATATAAAAGAAAAAAAACTATTACAACAATCATAACAGTGAGATTGTTTTTCTCCAATAATTTGAATAGTGTACATTTTGTCCCCAGAATATTTTGTAGCACTGTAGAACTAAAAAGACACCATGTTTGTATAAATTAGCTCAGAGAGATAAAAGCATATGTGCATGAGAATAGGCAAGCAAAAGAGCATATCAGTTAGATAAGATAAGATGACAGTTACAAAAATAAGGAAGTGAAACCAACTGGCAGGCAATTGATTTTATTTAACCAAGCAACCAATGAGCATACAGCTGAGGTGATAAATGATATAGGACTTCCAACATGAAATAAACAGGAACATTGGACAGGAAACAGGTGAAAATATGTATTTATTTTCCTGCCTTTATTATAATTTTATAAATAAGTCAAGGTGGTACACATGCCTAATACTCCTTCCTCCTCCTATTTTCCCCACAACCACTTTGTGCAGTGAGAAGCTGAGAGATAGAGAATAACCCAAAGTCACCCAGTGGCTTTCATGTCTAAGACAGGATTAGAATTCATTGTCTCCTGCTTTCTGGCCTGGTGCCTAATCCACTAGATAAAGTTGACTGAGAGACCAAATGGATCAAAAACATGGCATCAAAAGATTCCTATTTTGTGCAAGCAACTGTCATCCACTGAATACTCAGTCTTCCCCAACACCCTCTATGTTACATGGATGGTAAGGGGTGGATGTGGTGAGTACAAACATGCAAATGTGTGTTGGTTATGCATAATATATGACATAAACCTCAGGGGTTAACACAGTGCATGCTGTATTGATCTTGAGCTATTCAAGTATTCTATTAGATCCCAGGAGTTCTGAGGTGAAGGGTGACAGATCCTGGGAGTACTGGTAAATGGTGAGGTAGGAATATGGCTGTCCTATTATAACATCTTCCAATGACTAAGGCTGTGTTCCATGAAGTCTTAGTCTTAAAAGGTGTTCCTTGCCTGCAAGGAACATAGAAAGGGGGATTACATAGTTACATAGAAAGGGGGATTGAAGAGCTGTATATGCCACAGTGGATTGGGCATGATGGTTGACTGGTTTATAAACTTCCAGATTGCAATAGCAGTACATTAATAAGAAAACAATTGTCCATTAGGCCTTCAAAGTTGAGGAGAAATAACGAACCTGAATCTCGATGATCTGAGCCACACTCTATCCCAAGGGTGTCCAAACTTTTTGCAAGGAGGGCCAGATTTGGTGAGGTGAAAATGTGTGGGGGCTGACCATTCAGCCTGACAGTTTTTGAACCATTAAAATTAAATGCAACTATTTTATGAATAGTGAGGTGAAGGGAAAACTGTGCGCCGGCGGGAAGAAGAGGCTGTGAGCCGCTCAAAATTTGAAAAAGGGCTGCAATTGGCCCCGCGCCGGACTTTGGACATGCCTGATCTAAGGCCACCAGATGGCAAGCAAAGTTTTCACATTCAAGGCAGAGCTGAATGACTAAGTAGTTGAGCTGGGCTTGTAGGACAGTGATGTCTAACCTTTTCGGCACTGAGTGCCCAAAGAACGTGCGTGCATGTGCAAACACTCCACCCCACCCTACCAATTCACTTCACGCACGCTTTGCACCAAGCATGCGCTGTGCCTGTGTGTACCTTTACAGCCAACAAACAGCTGAGCGGCGGCAATCTGCGCTGCCGTGCCAATCAGGTGCACTTTGGAAGAGGAAACAAAGGTAAGTATAGTGCAGAGGTGTGTGGGAAGGCCCATTTCATGACAAAACCAGTGGGAGGCGTGTGCGCATGTGCGGTGGGGCAACAGCTCACGTGCCCGCAGAATGGGCTCTATGTGCCACCTCGAGCACGCGTGGCATAGGTTCCCATCACAGCCATAGGATATTGCATATTCTGTCTTTCCTCTGGAGCTAATTCCTGTTTTGGTTTTAAGGAAAATTGCAACTTTGGGGTTAATAAGTACCAAATACGAAAAACAGCACAAATGTATCCTGTCGGAAATTAGTTTTAGCTCACAGAAACGCAATGTTCTTATGTTTAATAGGTTGGAATGAGTAGAAAGCATTTATGTCTAGCGGGGCTACTTTCTATATGAGTATGTGTAGGTGTAACAGAGCTCAGAATAAGCAAGAATTTCTCCAGGGCATAATGAGGAAGGAAGGGCCAATGATATTCTGCTGCTTGAGGCAACATACAAAATTGACCCTTCCATGTTCTATGTAATACAGCTGAACAAAATTTATTTCATCTCTGGCAATGGGGAAGTATCTTCTGTGGCTGTTTTAGTCAGGTAGGACATTCGGCTCTCCACCTTATCATAGTTTGTCAGGGTTCAGGTTCATGGTGCCTGCTGTCTGAGGCAGCCACTGAGCTGAGAGTGTGGAGAAAATAACAAGTGAAGAAATACGTGGTATGAAATACAGATAGGCTTCTAAGGATCTCTTACTGGGAAGTCAATGGCCGATCTGTTCCCTTCCATGAAGTTCAGCTCAAGCACGACATTTCTTAGGCACAGGTGGTCTCATGAAAGGGAAAGCAGGAGCCCTTAAGATACAAAGCTACATTTTTTGCTTGAGATCAAATTTCTGTGTCAGAATTGCAGTAGCTTTCAGTAAGAGAGCAGACCCTTCTCAAAATTGCTTCCTCACCAGAGTTTGTAAGCTTGAAGAGCACATAAGAAGCATTGAGGAGAAATATCATCCAGCTCACAGGACAAGTAAGGATTTTAATTACTAATTGCTGCCAGCTCCATTTGCACCATATGTATCCTGTAAACTGCTCATTTTCCCTTCCAACAAAGAGCGATGGCCAACTTCACAAGTTGCCATCATGTTATTTCATGAAAGAATTGCTCAGGCAATCTCTACAACCAAGAAATCAAGCTTCAAGATCAGAAGAGACCTTCCAGTCTTCCAGTAATCCTACCAGCTGACAAAAGGATGAGTAAATCTGGTTTAAGGGAGGTGGCCAGAACCTAGATAAAATGGACCACAACATATATTTCCTGTTAACAAGGGAAACATGCTGCTCTCTGTAGGATGGAAAGAAAATACCTGTGAAATGTGAAGGAAATTATTGTGTATTTTGCATGATCAAAGACTGACTCAGACCCAGTCAGGGTGTCCCTGCCCCCCCCCTCAATAAGCCATTTTTTTACTGGCAGGGTCTATAATATATTTTTCATGCCTTTCATTTGGTAATATACAGATAGTTCTCAACTTACAACAGTTCATTGAGTGACGGTTTGAAGTTACAACAGCATAGAAAAAAATGACTTATGACCATTTTTAACACAACTGTTGTAGCAACCTCTGGTCAAAATTGAGGTGCTTAGCGACTGATTCATATTTATGACAAATTGCAATGCCTTGGGGATCATGTGATCATCATTTGCACTCTCCTAACAAGCAAAGTAAATGGGAAAGCCAGATTCACTTAACAACCATGTTACTAACTTAACAACTGTGGTGATTCACTGAACAACTGTGGCAGGACAGGTCATAAAATGGAGGAAAAACTCACTTATCAACCATCTCACCAACAGAAAATTGTGGTCATAAGTTGAGGCCTAACTGTACTGCCAATGACTCTGAATAGGAAAAAAAATATTGATAAAGCATTGCCGACAGTTTCCACCAAGGTAACCTGGTGCATTTCAGGATGGGTAAGAGAACTAACCATCCTGGCAGAAAAAAATATGAATAATCTTCTGTCTCAAGAGGGAATTTAGAATCTAAACCTTTCCTAACCTGATGCTCACTTCAGCTAGGCCAGGCATGTCCAAAGTCCGGCCAGGGGGCCAATTGCGGCCCCTTTTCAAATTTCGAGTGGCCCGTAGCCTCTTCTTCCAGCCAGTGTGTGTTTTTCCCTTCACCAGACTATTCATAAAATAGTTCATTTGCATTTAATGTTAATGGTTCAAAGAATGTTAGGCTGAATGGTTGGCCCTCACACATTTTCACCTCACCAAATCTGGCCCTCCTTGAAAAACGTTTGGACACCCCTGAGCTAGGCTGCACTTTGGTTCCCTTTATCCCCAGTCATCACTGCCATCATCACAGAGAACAGTAGATAGGAAAACACTGTTTTAAATTATGCTATTGTAAGAAAAAAACCCATGTCCACACATGATGGGGATACCTTTATTGGAACCAATTGAAAGGCTGCAATTGGCATACCATCGCTCTCCAGAATTTTTCAACAGACATGATGCTAAATACATTAAAAACCAACATAAAACACTTAAAGATGGTGGGGAATGGGGCAATGGCTAAAAACAGGGACTCTGTTTTGTTAAAACGACAAGATTTAACTTCTGATACCTGAAAGATTACACACACACTTTCCATCACAGGCACTTTGTCAGAAGAGGACATGAATTCCCCTGCCAGTTGGCCATTTGGCAAAGGTGAACTATATTTTCTTTCTGATTCAGGGTAAATAAACCACTGAGAGGCAGAAATGGAAGGAAGGAAGGTCATATATACAGTATTCACTAGCAGATAAGCCAAGAATCTTAATTGCTGAAATGCAGGCAAAAAATTGGGTTCAGCTTAGCCACAGATAGGCTTTTCTAACAGCATATATGGCAATACTTTTTAAAAATATCTAAGCTGACCCTTGCATTTTTAACAAAATGCCATGAAAAATACAGACCAGCTTATCGGTGCAGGGTATACTTTTCATGGAATTTTGGATAAAAATTCAAGGATTAATTTACGCTTATCCCTGAGCATATATGGTTCATTCAAGGAATTGTGTCTATGCATATTATGTGAATGGGCCACCACAGTTTAAACACCATAAATAGAGCTCAAGCACAGTATCACAATAGAGCCGACCGATTTACCAGTGAGTCATCTACTGTGAGTCACTTGGTGAGTTTTAGGCAACAAAGAATGTGAAGTTGTACACTGGTATATAAACTCAGCCAGAATGAATCATACACATGATAAACTTTCAAGTATGTTGGAATTTGTCCTGAATACCAAAGCTAGGCTTTGGTATCCTGCATTCGCTTATTTTTATTCTCACAGGTCATGCTTCCCTTACTCTAAATCATCCTGATTTACTCAAATCCCTGCCTTAAAATGATGAACTGACTCATTTGAAAAATATTACCTGTACTGAACTCAGATAACAAAAGTTCATTTGTAGCACCAGGCCTTTAATTGGGTTGTGTGATGTGATGAAGTCAGACTTACATACTTTATATGGTGATATCTTGATACACTCGTTTTGATGCCACCATGCCTCATTACAGGTTCCAAAGCTAGCTTATTCATGCAGACCATTATTTTCTGTTGCTGAACATGGCACCATCTAGGTATGATAGCCCGTTCTTCTTGCGCATCTATTATCTACATTGCAAAGTACTGCATTTACAACATTATCAAGTACAGTACAGGTAGTCCTTGACTTATGTTCATTAAGTGGCTGTTCAAAGTTACATGAGCCGTGGTGGAGTAGTGGTTAGAGTGCAGTACTGTAGGCTACTTCTGCTGATCATCGGCTGCCGGCCATTTGGCAGTTTGAATCCCACCAGGCTCAAGGTTGACTCAGCCTTCCATCCTTCCGAGATTGATAAAATGAGGACCCAGATTGCTGGGGACAATATGCTGACTCTGTAAACCGTTTACAGAGGGCTGTAAAACACTGTGAAGTGGTATACAAGTCTAAGTGCTATTGATACTGATATTGCTAAAAATGGCACTGAAAAAAGTGATTTATGACCATTTTTCAGGGTTGCAGCATCCCCATGGTCATCTGAACAAAACTCAGGTGCTTGGCAACTGGCTTATATTTATGATAGTTGCTGTGTCTCGGGATCATGTGATCATCTTTGGCGACCTTCTGACAAGCAAAGCCAATGAAAAACCCAGATTCACTTAACAACTGAGTTACTAAAGTAACAACTGCAATGATTCACTTAACAATGTGGCAAGAAAAGTCGCAAAATGGGACAAAATTCACTTAGCAAATGTTTTACTTAGCAACATAAATTTTGGGCTCAATTGTAATCGTAAGTCAAGGACTACCTATAAAATTATAAAACATATGCATTGATACCCTCAGCTATGTGAAGAAGGACTACATTAAGGTGCTAAATGTATAACATGTGAGCAAATTCTTTATCAATTAATTCTAAAGATTTAGCAACTATGTTTTAGCTAACTAGTTAATTTTTGTACTGGATTCACACGCATCCTGATAAATGATACCTCCGGCCTGTTAAAAGAAAAACTATTGTTTTGTCCATGTCTCCTGATATAACAATCCAATTAAGGGAGACCATCTGCCTATTTAGAAAAGCACTAATATTGCTGGAGGAGGGACATTAATCTTATGGCACTCAGGTATCTATAAAGAGTAATAAATTAATGTAGAATATTCCTGATTAGGTAAAGTTATTTTAATACAAATCATGCCAGCCTAGATTACAAATTGGCCAGGAGACATGCAATGTCATTATACTTGGAACAGGTACTGTAAATCCTTCTCCAAACCTTTCTCGGTCTTCAGAAGTAGTTATGTGGTCATATTTCTTCCTTAATAAGACCTAGATAACAGAAATTTGCATTCCTCCTTTGAGAGCAACTATTCTATGCCTCCCCACCCCACCCCCACAGTATCTGACTTGCTTGTGTGCCATACTCCCTAACTTGTCCTCCCAATATGATTTTCCTCCTCAGTTTTTTGTTACCTTTGTTGCTACTTATTTATTCCGAATAAGTATGTATTTTCAAAGTTGTAGAAGCCATTGTGTAATATTTTAATCTTTGGCATGAAGCCAAAGGGCAAGGATTTTATGCCTGTTTTCCATTTCCTCTCCTTTGACAACGTGGTAAATGCTCCACTATTATTTTAGAGGAGCCTAATTTTCAGTGTGTAACTATAAAGTTCCTGCACTATTTTGCATGTGTTTTTTAACATTGGAACAAATAGAAGAAAATGTGATATGCCACATTGTATTCTTATATGTTTATAATACTAAATATAGTCCTTTACAGTGGTGATATTCAACCGGTTTTCACCAGTTCCCAAGAACCAGTAGCGCCGATTTCCTGGGGTTTGCTGAACTGGTAAAAGTCACCACTGGCTGGCCCCGCCTCCCCCCCGCCTGCCACTGGAAATTTAGAAGCAGACTCCAGCCTTCGCAAGACCCTCTCCAGCCGCGGGAAATTTAAAGTAATGGGGCTGAGCTGAGCGCTTCTAAATTTTGTTTAAAACTCCCCTTTCTTGCCGCAGAGTGAGACTGCTCTCCATCCAGGCAGCCTCTGGATGGAATTCCAAATCCGAATCCAAGGTTGCCTCTTGCCTGGCAGACTGGCTGGAGCCGCGGGAGAAAGCGGAGTTTTAAACCAACTTTAGAAGCGGTCAGCACAAGTGCCTTAGTTGTGAGTGAGGGGGGTTATTCTTATTATCTCTGCTGAAAGCTCAAGCCAAAATGGCTTAGAATGATGCCTGGCCTTGGTGTCACAATGGAAGTTGTTGCCAGTATTCTGGTATCTCAGTGGGTATGGGGCAAGGGAAGGGAAGTCCCGTGGATCTCAGGGAGTGAAATGTACCAATAGAA
>JANHGC010004024.1:40646-58899 GCA_027560395.1 Boaedon fuliginosus | reverse complement strand
ATAGAAAGGAGCCTATTTAAATTGATCAATACCACATCTGAAACCAATCTGAAGGATTACATTTCTAGAATGCTTGAGCTTCTCAAACATCTATTTAAGCCTAGAATTGTTAATATCGAAACCCATAAATACATTAGCTCCTCTTAAAATGAAAGTACATCCTTTTTTTTAAGAAATACAAAGAGAACTGAACTGTTCAAGTCACCCAACATGGAACCATCATGGGAAGACATCTGTGTCATTCTGTGGTGGGGAAAAAGGGTGGGACTATCTTTTCTGACTAGCAAATTTAAATTTAAACTCCAACATCAGTCTATCTCTACGTTTCTAATGAATTTTAATAAATACATCTTTTATTCAAATTTGTTAGAAAACTGCTACCAAATTCCTGTGCCACCCAAGCACATTTAGGGTAGAAATGGCAAAAACCTGTTTGTTGTTTTCTGGAACTGGCCAAATATAGCTAACTTCCATTCTTAAAATCATACTCAATCCAGCATTCCAGCAAGGCACTCTTTCTCCCTTTAAGGATTGCTAATTTCTTTTTAAGTGGTTACAATTCAGAGCTGCATGTAGCAGGGTTTTGATAGCCGTTTTTTCGAATGCAGTTGCCAATTGCTAAGCCAAGGCACATTTCTGGGGGAAAGAGGAATCCTTGGATTGTCACGCACTTCCTCAACTATGAGGAAAACTCCAGCAATTTCTCAAGGCCAGAAGGGGCCATCAGGGAGGATTTTATTAAAACTATGCCAAAAGGCAGAAAGGAGATTGCAAGTCCTTTCCCACCCCTCTCTTTGTAATTTATATTGAAGAGAGGAAAAACTCCAGGCTCCTCCATACTCCTGCACTGGGTATGCAGAGTTCTTCCACGACTCTATACCCGCAAAGCCGTGCTAATAATAAGGCTTACGACAATGTTTATATATCAAACCCACCAAGTTGCACGTCTTCATTTGTTCAGAGGGAGGAAGGTGGGCGGCAATGAGGACTTCACAAGCCAGCCACTTTTAAGAGCACTCTCCCTGTTCACATTTTCTCTAGAGCAACAGGTGGCTTTTCCTGAGCCGGTTACAGCAAATGGTGGCGGTGTAGGGGGAAGAGGATGGTAAAGGATATATTTTAGGGGAAACGTTTGGTGGTTGGCGTCTAACCGAGACGGAGCAAGACAGTAGGCGAGGATGGAATTAAAACCGACCAAATCCCGCTCTGACGCAAGAGGCGCGTGCGACCCAACGTCCTAAAGGCAATTAAATTAAGAAAAGGAGATCTATAGAGGACTCTCGGAGGGGGGAGGGATTAAGAGCATCTCCGCCAATTACCACCACCACCCGCCCCCGCCAAAAAAAAAAAATACCCCAGGACTTTTCATCACGGCTGGCTGGCTAGCTGGCTTGCAGAATGTGCTCGAGGGTGCTTGTCCCCGCGTGCCTCAACACGGATGGGCGCAGATTCCCCCACGCCGCGTGGCCTAAGGCAGCAGCGCCCTTGCTCGTGCATCCTTACCTTGCTCTCCTCCTCTTCATCATCGTCGTCGTCGTCTTCCTCCTCCTCCTCGTCTTCCTCTTGCTCTTCTAAAGCCACCGGAGCAGCAGCAACGACCGCGTCCCACTCCGCCTGCCCGGGCACCTTCCGCTCCACTTGAACGTGACTCCGCTGTTCTGCTTTCACCGGCTCCGGGGCAGCGTCCTCCTCGACCCCTTCCCCCTTCTCCCGAAGCCGTTCTTCCTTTCCTTCGTTCGTCCCCACCTCTTCAGCCCCTATTTCCTCCACGGCGTCCCTTCCAGCTTCTCTGCTTATTACCGCCTCCTCCTTCTCCTCCTCGCCTCTCTCCTTCCGAGGCTCCGCTACGGCCGCCTCCGGCTCCTTCTCATCCTTCTGGAGGGCTTCGCCGTCCGTCCGGACTACCGCAGCAGCACCAGCGCTCGCCTTGGCCTCCCCTTCTTCCTTCGCTGCTGCTGGCTCGGTAGCTTTGTCCTCTTCCGAGGATCTTAGCTTGACAAAGACCGACGCTAGAATCACAGCCAGGACCGTGAAAAGCAGCGGGACGGCAACGTACAAGTCCACCGCTACATCCATGCCTCCGGCGGCTGTGCGACCCGACAGCACTGGCCGCAATTTGACCGGGGAAGCTGAGCTGGAGAGTCGCCGCCCCCTCGTGCTTTCCTCCGCCGCCTCTTTCTGCAGCCGCCGGGCAACTGAGCAGCTGGACTGAACTCAGCTGCCTGAAAGCGGCGGTCGGTTAAATCCCTTCCCTTCTGAAGCCGAAAGCGGTGATAGGGGTTGAGAACACCCGCGTCACTTAGCCGGGGCCCGCCCCCCTCTGCCTTCGGTGCCACTCCCGGCAAGCCGAGGCCGCCGGGATGGCCATTCCCACTTACAAGTCTTAACACGGGGGAAGGGAAGGAGAAGAGACCGAAGGAAGGGAAGGGAAGGGGAAGGGGAAGAAAAAGGGAAAGGGAAAGGGCTGTTTTGAGAGGGGAATACAATGCCTTCTTCATCGAATAATGGATCGCGTAAACTTCCCAGCAAAAATTTGAGAGTTGGGTTGCCCTTGGTGCTAGACCATAAACCGTGGTTTATATATCACTTTACTACAGCAAACCAAACCCAACGTTATTATTTTTTTGGCTCAGGGTAATCCACCCTCCCTGATCATTCTAATTAGAAAGTAAACTCTAATTTCTCTATTTTCCTTCCTTTATATTTTTTTAAATGTATAAGCCATCCAATTCATAGCAGCAATCAATACAACACAGAAAGATAATAACCTAAAAATCAATATACAATTAATAAAATTCCCATAATAAACACATTTCTTAAGTTAGCATGTGGGGCCAATACTTGGTCCTTAGGGTGGCAGAATGGGTAACCCAAACCTCACTGGGGCTCCTTTTCCAGAGGGTAGACTCCATGACAGAGAAGGAATGATACCCAAGTCCCATCAGATGACCTTATTTAAAGAATCAATAGTGTGGTTTGGGCAGCATTGGTATTGAGATACATCCCTGTTTGTGCTGCTACAATCTGGATCAGCTATAGCTTCTGAGTAATTGTCAAGGGAAGCCACATATGGAATACATTTCAACCGCTGATATGAGGTAATTGAAGCATGAGTGACTGAGAAGGGTCATCTGATATAAGAATGGCTTCAATTGGCTCACTTGGAACCATTCTGCTCCTAGTTCCCACCCGCTTATGGAGCTGCAACCGTGAACCCAGAAATTTTCCTCTTGTGTGCTGTATCTGGGGAAGAACAAATTTATCCAGAGATGAAAGTGGAAAGCCCTTGGTGTTGGGAGAATCCAAAACACATCATCACTAAGTCTTGTCAGGGTTGTCTTTTAACTTCCTCCCCAGTCAGGCCCCCACCATCTTCAGATATTAAGAGAAGTTTTTAAAGGCTTTAAATTGATTAGCCTGTTATTGAGTAACATCAGCATGTTGTTATTTGACCTCTGGTCAGTGGATGAATTCACCCAGTAGCTTCATATAGAATGTTCTAACAACAGCATTGAGCCTTTGAAATCTCATACATCCATTCAAAACCTCAAGCTTGACTTCTTTCCCCAGCAATACCAATTGGAACCAGCCATGAAGAAAGAGGAACACTGTGCCTTCTAATCCCTGTTTTGGTCTAGAGTCCAAACAGCATGATTGATGATACTGAAGGCTGCTGAGAAGTTCAAGAACCAGAAAACTGAACACAAGTCTGCCAGAATTTGTCTACAAGCAAGGTTAGTGCCACTTCTGTGCTGTGTTCTGGGCTGAAATCCAACCCAAAAGGATTCAAATAATCCACTTCCCATAAAGCCTTTTGAAGCTCAACCTGACAACCTAAAAAGGATGTTGGAAACTGGATGAGTATTATCCAGCACTGTTGGGTCCAGTGATGGTTTAAAAGAGTGTGTGCCACTTGCTTCCTGTTAAGACAGGCACTCAAGGATGCACTAATCACTGCATCCAGGATCTGGCTCAAAAGAGGAACATATCAAGGTGACTGGGATTTGCTTCTTTTGCTTAGTACCTATTTTTTTTTTTACTTAAAACCATGTGATGCTTTAGGCTGTAGAGACAGCTTATGGAACTTGCTGATTCACTAATATAATTGATCACAAGAACTAAAATCATGAACTTTTAGAGAATGATTAGTCAGGTTGGAATATTAGAGGTCTTTGCCACCGAGTGCTTGAAGCTATATAACATATTTTGTGAGATTATTTTGTATGATTGCTAGCCAGGGGGAAAGGCCATCAGTAATATGGAGTGAGGCAAGCATGCTATCTGGTAGCAATGCAGATACTGCATTTTATTAGGAGTCAAACACACACCTGAACTACATTCTTAATCACAAGTTTGAAGGCACAAATTGTGTCTTCTAAGCTCAGCTGTTAACGATGCTGAGCTTGTAGCTGGAAAGCTGAGTGAGACCTGAGCACTGTGCAAGTGTTTCATTTATTTTATTTTTATTATTTGTAGGCCGCCCAATCCCGCAGGACTCTGGGCGGCTCACATGAGTAAAAACAGTATATAACTTATAAAAACAATTTAAAATCCTGTTAAAATTACTAAAGTTTTCGGAGGATCAATTTAAACCGGCCTGCCGGAAGAGCCAGGTCTTTAATGCTTGACGGAAGATTCCCAGGTCTGGAACACTTTAGAACTCCGGAGGATCGTTCCAGATGGCTGGGCCCACTGCAGAGAAGGCCCTCCTCCAGGGGGTTGCCAGCCAACAGTCTGACCGATGGTATCTGGAGGCCCACTCTGTGTGACCTCACAGGGCGCTGGAAGGCAAATGGTAGAAGGCAGTCTCGAAGGTAACCCGGTCCAATGCCATGTAGGGCTTTAAAGGTAATGACCAGCACCTTGAATTGAACCTACTGGGAACCAGTGCAAGCCGTGCAAGAGTGGTATGACTATTTCCTGTTGTTTACTAGATTATAGCTAAACATGTACTGTGTTTAGTAAAGTCCATGCCTATTCTGAAGTAGTTGTTTACCTTCACGTGTGAAATACAGAACATTCTGCTATTTTAGTAATGGGAGGCTATCTTCCTCATATTGCACCTTATCTAGTATTCCAGTTTCTTAAAATTTTTGACTACTTATCATATAGAATGAAATTTAAACCAAAATATGTTAAGTAATAGAAAATAAGACTTTTATTATTTTTTTTAAATCATCAAACAAAATTCAGAGCATTGCTGGCTCCACTCTTAGGATAGATTTCAATACAAACCAGTTAGTTGGGCTTCATGTTTAGAAGTGCCAAAAAGATTTTTAGGTCTTGGTAAAATGTGAATTAAGATCTATGGAAAAAGTCTACGGTAAATTGACTCAATATAATGAACTAGTTGCTCAGAACACATATTCTTTAAAAGAGAAAATAAAGTGGCATTAATGATCAACTAGAAATCAACTTAATTTACAAAAGCTACTGTTCAAAAGACGACAAAAGCCCATCTTAGTGTTTAGCCTAAATACATTGTTTAGAAGACTTTCTTATAACCTGGTAAACTAGCTTTAGTTTAATAGGAGAAAAATATAGGAGAAAAATCACAGCTAAACCAAATTAATCACTACATAAAGGTATAATTGTTAGTACTGGAGGCAAATCCTAATTTAAGTTTCTCTCATGTACGAAAGCATGCCCAGTTTTATGAATAAAATTTAATTCTTTTTTAAAAGAAGGAATAATCGAGTTTATCAATTTGGGAATCTGAAATATAAAATATAACATCAGAAGCAAATAGCTGTTATAAACAAACCATTATTATTAAAAAAAATTAAAAACTTATGCCATTCCAGTACTGTCTATGGCTACTATAGCTAAGAATGTCATTATTAGTAACTTTTCATGCAAACCGAACAAAAAAGTTTTAGGTTTATTTGTTTTGAAAAATCAGATTCCATTATATAGGAAACACCACACATGGAGGGTTCTTCTTTATCAGTCAATGCTCATTTCTTTCTTTCATATTAACTTCCTGATTAAAACCAAAAAACCTATGACTGAATAGATTTATCTCATTCCTTAGGTCACAAATATACCAGATTTCTAGTTAAAGGAAGTGTTCTTGCCTGTCTGTGTGTAACAAACTTGCAAATTGAATATTTAATGAATCTTAAAACCCAAGCCATAGTTCATTGTATCAAGGTCTAGTCAAACAAGATTGAATTGTATTCAGAAGCATAATGGGCTGCTCCAGATCATCCTGCCTAAAAAGTAAATTCCATTTGCAGGAGAAATGAGATTTTAAAATTCGGTTCCTACTAGGGGGAAGATAGAAGAAAGCAATTTTTGAGAATTCTGTACACTACTCCTTACTACGGTAGCATTTGGAATATCTCTTCATAGGGAACATTCAAATATAATTGCCACTCCTCCCCCATCGTAACTCTGGCCAGGAGTCAGTTAGTAAATGGCCATGCATGAACTGATTTCACATTCTACCATCCACTAAATATGGATTTTCTTAGGCATCTTCATCTTTGTGTAGAATAGAATTAAATACCTTGAAATGTAAGAAAATTTCAATAATCACTTATTACATTCTCAAGGGTGATCAGTGTACAGAATATTTTCATTATGCTGTCTCTAAGCTTTTCAATTTGGAATGGGATTACCTTCATAAATGGAGATATAAGCTCATCTCAGAACAGAATACCAGTCTGTTACCAACAAAAGTGCCATTGAAACAGCAGCACACCCTGAAATAATCCAGCTGTTATGACAGACATACAACCACATTATTCAGGACAGAATACACACACCTCTACAACACTAGAACAATAGATAACAGTAAAAAGTTTGTAAACTCCCAAAAAGCAGTTCCTCGTTAAATAGATATTTTATTTATATTTATTCAGACTCTACCCACTCCTTTTAGGAAAAAAAATCTTTCTACCTTCATGTTTCCAGAAATTCCCACAGGGAGAGATAAATGAGGCAGCTAGTTTCTCCCATCTCCATTCTTCCAAAGTGACCGCAAGTATCTGCAGTTGTTTTTTTTATTAAAATAGGAAAAAATGAAGCAATGATGATGAACTGCTGGTTCAAACAATACTTTCGTAAGAGTCTCATTAGTCCATGGTTGGCTTGATGTTACCAATATATTCAGAATTATAAAAGGTGCTTTTATACGTAATAATTTATACAATAGGAGAATCATCTTGGTTCACTTGTGCTATAATGAAGGATCTGCTGGCCAATTGTGGACTAACGGTTTTATGTCTGATCCCCAGTTGTTAATGCACTAGAATTCATCTTGTAAACATATGACAATATTGGAGCAGGATTTGTTTTAAAAGACAGTTTTGTTGGTAGAAATTGCCATTTCCTTTGTTGACTGTACAGTGCTGGAAACCATAGTATGACTTTATAGACATCAGCAGTGCCTTCCATTTATTACCGTTGTCTGATAGAATATTGGGAAAAGTTTGAACATATAGAAATCTTGAGTGTTCTCCTTTAGTTAGCAAGATGTCAGACTTTGATAACAGGGAACAGAAGTTAAAGGTTTAGATTTAAAATTAAGAAGGGAGTGGGGAAGTCTTCAAAAAGCTTCAAGTATACAGCTGGTGGGAGGAACAGAAGACATCTGGCTGGTTGCAACTATCTGCAGAAGGTCTTGTTATCTTTCATGGATGAGCACGACTTCCACAAGATTCCCTAATCCTGTTGAAAAAAAAAAATCTGTCATGGCAAGTTTCTGGTAACTTATGCAAGTGACAGAACAGACTTTCCTTGGAAAAGTATGTATCTTAGATTTCTTGTAAATAATCCTATTTTCTTCAACATCAAAAGAATCTCTTTCACTGTGACAACAAATGAAATCAAAAGGGAAAAGAGCCTTTGATCATTCAATTTTTGGTGAGAATTTAGATGCAAAAAATTAAGAGAGATATTTACCCTGAGATTTTTGTCCACAGAAATATAAGGTCTGTATAAATTCAGGATTTTCTCTTAAGCAAAAGCTAGTGGGCCTAGAATTCATTAACTATATTTTATTTATTTGATTTCTATTTCTATTTGATTTATAAATAACTAGCTAATTACCCGGCTTCCCCCGGGTATAGTTGTCCGCTGGCTCCTCCGTTCTTGCTCCCAAGTGCCTCAGCGTGCCTGCTCCCAGTGCCTCTGCCTGCTCTGTCCCGCCCCCCCCCCCACTGCTCGGCCCCACCTGACCTAACCTGGTGGCTTGCCACAGCCTCTTCCGTCCCTGCTCCTGTCCCTCCGCCACTGCCTCCTTCTGAAGGCCGCTGCCACCAGTTCAAAACATTGCCCGTACTGTGCATGCGGCACATGCGGCCTCACGCTGCTCTCTGGCGTCCCTTGTGGAATGCCAGAGAAAATTGTACTTGCTTGCCTGTCAGGGTTGGTGGGGGTGGGCACTTTGCCACCCTTTTTAGGGAGCACAAATGCCGATGGCGTGTTTGTCACCGGAGGGTAAGTTAGCTGCGTGGCAGGTTTGGTTGCGATTGGTCCAGCTGTTTAAGAGCATATACGGCGCACGCGCGCGCACACACACACACACACTGCTTTATATATATAGATGATCTAAAAAAAAAGACGGTGCTATGGTACTTTCCTATGTGATCTTGTCAGCTGCTTTCAGTCACTTAGTAACCCAACCATAGGCTCCCAGCCCTATCAACATATACTATTTTAAAAAGGAAGATCTAATAATCATCTTTCATGGAATGAAAGATACCTTGGAGGTATTTAAGGCAACATCAATACAGGCAATACAGGCAATTAAGATATAACTAGATAAGACATTCTATTATATAATTGCACACCAAATTGTTATTCCTCCATTGCTAATTGTAGCATTTAAAAGCCTCTTACAAGTGTAACATATGACCCAATACTGCAACAACAGCATTTTTAATTGTGTGCATTCTGTTTATGTGAAGAGAATGGTTTGAAAAGACTTAGAATTAATGAGTGAAGAAAAGTCCTCCTGGGAACTTTTGATAAATAGAAAAAAATCAGTTTAGAGCATTAGAAATGGGATATCTTGTTACATACCGGTATAAGGGGATAAGTGTTGTTCTTTATGGATATTCCCAATTATTCTCTAACTGCCTGCAATCTAGTTTAGTTCACAGCTATAGATCTCACTAACTTTTATCACTGGTTGGTAAGAATGAGTATTTTGATTTAATACCTGGAGGAGCTACGCTCTTTGCTCACACAGTCATCATGAGAGGTAGTATCACCATTTCCCACCATGCTGCACGTTCTCCGCTTTTTTCTTCGATGCACCATTCCTTCGGTTTCAGAGCTAGAATCGCACTAAACAAGAAAGAAGTGCCGAATTTCAAAACTGCAATTTTTATAAGGCTTAATCGGAAAAAGGAGTTATGACATTTGAGGAATAACATCCAGTACAACTAGTCCTCACTTTAACAGTCCATCATTGGGACAATCATCACTAAATGAAGTGGCATGCAACTATTCCACTTAATAATGGCAGCTTTGGCAATCCCAGCTGCTGTTATCCAATGAATCCCATAGTCATTAAGTGAGGACTCACTGGATCCAAGTGATTCTTGGAAAAAAGGTTAGGGATTGCCTCCGCTTAAAATTCCCCCCATCCATCTATCTTCCCCCTCATCTCTGTCCATTTGGCTGCCCATCCACCCTACTGTCACTACCCTGCCTGGCCCCACTGCACACCGCTACTTTACATGAACAGAGGTTCTGGAGCAAAAGAAGGCCCTGTCTGGTGTGGCATGACTGCCTGACATAGTGTGATGGTGAGCAGAGACAAGTGGTGGTAGTTAAGTTGTCAGGCAGCCAAAAGGTGGTCGTGGTTGGCACTGCAATGGCCAGAATTTTAAGGACCGGTTGTTTCTTTGTTCAGCACCACTGTAACTTTGAATGCTTGCTGAACAAATGGATGTTAAGCAAGGACTATTTGTATGTTCTACCCCATCCAGAAACAAAACAGGGATGGTAGAAAATCCTTGATGTATAATCAGTAGCTTTCTCTTGCTTGGGTTTAGTTTGTGCCTTTCTGTTCCATCCAAAATCACACAACCTCCAGGCTATGCTATGGCAGAACTTCAACTGAGTCTCTGACCTGGAGTTACAATATTCATCATCGTACTGATAATTCTGGACTCTAAACCATTGGATGATTTCACCCAGCAGCTTCATGCAGATGTTAAATAACAAGAAAAAAAATACCTGTGTGGCACCCCACAAGGGAGCAACTGAATTGCTATTCTCTCCCTTGCAACTACTATCTATTGGAACTACAAAGGAAGAAGCAGAACTACTGCAAAACAATGCCTCAAATCCCCATACTCCATCTAGAAGAACACCATACTCAATCTTTAACAGCCTTTAGTCAATACTGAAGGCTGTTAAAAGATCCAAAAGGACCAGAACAAGCAAACTATCCATGTCTAGGTACTGATGTAATTCATCAATGGAGCAACCAATGCCAACTCTATCCATTGCCATGGCATGAACCCTGAAACCAAGTCCAGAGAACCCACTTCTTCTACAGTGCTCAGTAGTTGATCCCAAACAAGTGTCTAAACACTTTTTGCCACAAAAAGGAGGTTGGAGACCAGACGATAGTTATCCAAGACTGCTAGATCCAGAGAAGACCTCCTAAGGAAGAGATGACTAATGCCTCCTTAAAGGCTACTGCCATCAAAGCCGCCTGCAAAGAGGTGTTCACAATTTCCCAGATCCACAGAATTACCCACCCTTCCCAACTACACAAAGAGCCAGGATAGGCAAGGATTCAGCTCACAAGGGTTCAGAACATTATAGAGAAAATACTATTCACTTTGTTGGAAGTAATATGATGAAAAGAAACCCAGGCTTGCCAAGATAGGCCAGATTAGAGGGAATTTGAGGCAACAGTGCAAGGAAACTAGACACAACAAACGGCAGAATGGCCTTTACCCAAAATGGAGCTGGACATCCAGAAAAGGATTGTTGAATGATAAACAGCAATGCAGTAAGAGAGAAGACATGATTATATTATGCCTGTCCATAACCAAGTTGTAGATGTCTTCTTATAGAAGAGCTGGCCTTAACCGGTACCAATTTAAGACCAGCTGCCTCAATTAAGCCCCCAAGTAGAACAGCCAAAATGGAAGAAAGGCTCACCAATATACTGTAAGCCTCTTTCCCCAACTTTAAGCTTAATACTAAATTACTCTTTTGTGGTCTATCAATGGTTTACTATTGGGGGGGGGGGGATGAAATACCATACTTGGAGGGGTTCATAACAGAAGTATGAATGCCATTCATACATGCACAGTTTGTCTCTAAAATGTTTCTTCTGAATATGCTAATTGGTACAATCAGCAGAAGTAGAGTTTGCAACTTTATATGAAATGGACAACATAGATCTTTTGAGGTACTGTCCTCTAGTACCACACAGGACAGACAGATCCTTTTCAGGATTTTCTTAGATTCAATTAATAATCATTGATTTTGGTTGAGAATCTTGCCTCTTTTCTTTTATGGACAGTTTTGATTTTGTTTTGTTTTTATGTATAGCTATAGCTTGGGTTAAATAGCAGGTGTTGTATAGTTCTTATGTAGGTGTTATCTGCAGCAGCCCAGCCCTTACCTCTGAATCAGAATCTGAAGAACTGGAGCTGGAAGAACTAGATGAATCACTAGAACTGTCTGAAGCAATGCCCGTTGATTCTTGTAAGTCAACAGAATCGGCTAGTACAGCTAGTTCAGGATGTTCCTGCTTGAGGACCCTTGGGGTGTATAAAATAAAGAGGATAAAGGCATTATGTTTTGAAGAGATGAAAGAGTACAACATAGGCCACTAAAAACATGTTTACACCATAGCAAAAGATAACCAAAATATGCCCTGCTCTCCTCCTCAAAAAATATATTAAAAAGTAGTGACTTAGTAAAACCTAATAAATTGGGGCATAAAATCATTGTTACCAAAGAAAAGAAGAAACAGTTGTCTCAAAAATGTTTGCTTTCATCATCCATCTCCGGGGAGTTCTGCTTGAGACTTTCCTAAGTCTTCTTCCCAGAGATCTGCCCAGTTGGGGCTCCATAATGGATGGCAGTTTACTCTGCTCTCTCAAAATTCAGCTTTTACTGCTCATTTTATTAATTGAGGAAGCAAAACATTTCACTGGTGAAATCAGCTGTTTTTTTTCTCTCATGTCGTCCTCATTTCAAATTATTTTTAAAGGGTTTTCCTAGAACTGGCATTAAACCACCCATATTCACACAGGAATTGGCATTTACACACAACGTACAGAATATAGAACTACTACAGCTATAAACTATTTTGTATCTCAGGTAGCTAAGTGAAATCAGTAGTGGGATATATAAATTCTCTATTCTTAAAACGTAACCCAAATTAATCCAACAACAATTTATTTATTCTTAAAAGTATATTTGCTTACCGAAAATATAACAAGAGGGGCTATTGCCTGCATGGACCTATTGGATCTGTTGGTTTCCCAAAGACCAGGTGACAAATTGTTATGGGACTATAATACCTAAACCTTTGGTTCGATCCACCAAAGCTTAGTAGGATACAAAAGATTAGTCCTCTGCAAAAGTTTAAAAATACTGGAGCTAGTTGGGATGCATTTACATCCACAGTAAAGTTAGAAAGCTTCATTTTAATTTTATTGATTTAACTAAAACATTAAAATAACTAATCAGTAATCAATTTAATATTACTTTTGTGCTTAATAACTGAGTGATCAAATAGTCTCAGCCTTAAAACTATAACTTTTAAATATATAGTTGAGTCACCTTAATGAATCTTGAAATCCAGAAGCCTAATTCTTCTTCTGGACTCCATGGACCATGTTGCTATTACAAGCCAGACTGTCCAGAAAGTCTTTCCAAAATGCAAAAAACTTAATTAGATTTACATTTCACATATTACATTAAGCATTCTTCCAGGTGTCTGCATTGCTCTAGGAAGCAACAACTGGCTTAACCAACCAGCACCTGGGAAATCATTGAAGTAACATTGAAGTCTCTCACCTGTACCATTTTCTGGATAACTTTGGTCTTCCCCTTACTGTCTTATGCCACACCACAGGGAAGTTTGTACAGCTGGCAAAATTCTGAGTGACAGCAATAGTCGTGTCAAGATTGAGAACAACATGCCACCAGCCACCTACAAATGCAACACTGTAGAAGCTTATGATCATCAACGGAAGAAAATATGTAAAACATTGTTTTAACTGTAACTGTGCAATCAATAAATAGCTTGTTTATTTTTCATGCTTTCTTTGTAATACATCCCAAAGGTCTGATTATCAATAGCAACTAATTATTTCTTAAATTTCCAACACAAGTTCTCCTTTTAGTTTTCCATATATTGTAGGAAATGTAGAATTGAGCAGAGAATGGGGGGGGGGATCTTTTTTTTTGCAAAAACTCTCAAATGTGTTCTCCTTTTTATGTAAATCCCAGTGCAAAACTAAGAGACCCAGGCTGAAATTATCTGACCAATTTGGGGACTATGTGATAGAATCTTTTCCACCTGTGTTATACAGGTGACTAAATTCTCTAGACAGCGGGATTTGGGATTTGAGTCTATAATACAGGTTGAGTCCCCAAGCCCCCTTAAGGATTTGAGCTCAGGAAGCAGGTCATAGAAAAGAAACAGAAGACAAGAAAAAATGGTTGAAATATCAGAAATTATTGGAAAATCAAGGGGAAGGGGAATGAAAGAAGATTATGATGTAATTTTAGAGAGAGAGAGAGAGAGAAAAGTTAAAATATAGTTGTCTCCCTGGTATCATACCATCATGAGTACAGCATGTTTACTTACTGCATGTAAGTAAATTTATTTAATTAGATTGATCATTTTCATTTCATGAAATTCTGAAAACACAAGGAAAATTACTTCTCCCCACTATGTAAGAGACATCCTAAAATGAACATCTACTTTGCACATATATCTGTATTAATGCATCACGGATCCATCACACGCTGGCCACACCCAACCCTACTTCGGCAAAGAGGAAAGTCACGATACAGCACGTGACAATGCGAGTTTGACACCCCTGGTTTAGCACATCCCTATTTCAGTTTCTTTTCTGAACAACTCACTTTATATTAGGTTTATCCATCTATCCATGTGTAATGTTCCCTTTATGTTAATTATACTATTGTATATATAAAGAGAAGCCTTTGTAGCTTTTCTGGACCATTTGATTTTAAGGAATGACAGCTGTGTTTAAAGGCTTAAGGATCTTCATAAAAAGATTATCTAATTAGGGTATGTTCTTCTACAGGAGAGGTAGACAATCTTTGATCACTTCTTGTGAGTTAAATTAGAGAAGAAATCCTAAGATTTACAGTAAGCAGTGATTAATATATAGCTTGCCTCCTAAGACAATGGTGCTCCTAAGCTTATGGTCTTCCAAAGGTTAATGAAATCCTGGGTCTTTTAGAAGGGCTTTGGAGATTAAGGGTACACATTCTTTGTCACCAGATTGATTTTTGCTGCATTATGATATATGAGCTTGTTAGAGACATAGTAACAAAATATATCAAAATGCAAAAAAATAAATAAATTATACTCCTCCAGGATACCCTGGTTAGTAAATCTACAAAAGTGGGGGTCATGCCACATGTTCATAAACCTTCACTTGTTTTCCCCACCCCACCCCAGTTTTATGAGTATTAGGATTTTTATCCTTTTCCCCTCTAAGGCATAATTTGGAGCTTTGACTTTATCAAAATGCAATGACAAAAATGAAGGAGGCAGTGAAGGCCCCCCCATCCCCACCCAAAGGAAGACAACAGACTGACCATCCCTACTGTAGAATAAAATGGACTTCAACATAAGAGTTTAACAAATACGCATACCTGGCACAAACACAGTCTCTCCAGGTTTTTGTACTATTTCCAAAGGTTTGAACTCTGAAGGCCAAGTGGGAAGTTGCGTTCGGGGATATATTATTCTGAACCAAGTGATGGCTTCATCTTGCTGGTTGCCTCCTTCTTCACGAGTCACCTTGATCAGTTCTCTGGGAGTGCTGGTAGGGAAGAGACACCAGCGCTTATGCCCATGGACTAAGGCATTCCACGCACTGGTTCCCAGAGGGTCAATGTGAATACCTGTTCCTGAACGAGGTGGGCCCATCACAAACCACCTGCATTGTTAGAAAATTTCATTATTTTTCTGATTTTTTTTCCCCAGAAAGATTATTTCTATATTTCTGAATAAAAAGTAGAAGTCTAATTTTGTAATCCTAACAGAAAATAAAATCATTTCTTTTCAAACGGTTTTATCAGATTATAAAATATTAGAAGGGAAAGGAAAGAGAGAAGTGAGGAAAGGTAGGGAAAAGAAAAGCACTGATTTCTGACACTCTCTCTCTCTGTTGCCGTAGAATAGGGCATTGACATCAAATCACAGCTTTTTGCTTTTCCATAATAAGTCATTTCTGTTAAGATTTATCAATCTAATCTGTAAAACCCAAAGTTATATTCTTTTACATATCAAACACGTTTCAAGACAGCTACATAGGTCTGGGCAGTTTATTTCACAAAATGTGAATCCTAACCATCTGAGGAATGGTTTTCAGAATGTCCCATGAACATTCCACTCTCTGAAGAAAGGATTTCAAAATCTGGCAATTTTTAATGTGGGAGAATAAAAAAGAAAATGCAAAGCATCATCACTAAAAAAGAACAATGTCAAGAATAGAAAGAAAATATTATCCTACATTCTTAACATTTCAACAACCTAACACAATCATCCAAGCAGTTATCTCAAAGCCATAAAATGTTTTATTTCCCCAATGATAGTAGAACCCAACTACGGACATTGTGACCTAAACAATCTAATCCAGAATTGCACGATAGATGCATTTAAACAGTAGAGCAACCATTATCAATCCAGCGCTAGTCATGTATTCAGACTGCATTTCCCAGAATCTGTACTCAGTATTGCCTTTTGACCCACTCAGAGAGTGTTTTATTGGCTAAGACCAATATTGGTAAGAAAAGCGGAAAAAACCACTGACTGCACCAGTTCACTTTCTAAAAGCCCTCAAGATCTTTTTAGAAACATTAACTTTATCTGGGCTTCAAGTGACTGATGAATTATAACTTAAGTATAGCTGCTATTTGGAAAGCCATTGTTTTACTGTTTACATAAAAAAGTCTAAACAACCCTCTTAGTTTTAGTGTGCCTGGACTGAATGCGCAGGACAAATGAGACCAATGAATATTCACTGGTCTATAAGCCAGACTTTTGGTGCTTGATGTTAGCTAGTTTATACCTGTAAGGTGGCCTTCTCTTCTCTCCTGCATATTTGAACAGATCGTCAGTGAAGAATTTGGGTACCCTGTAATCCTCCAAAAGTTTTTTGCGCTTTGGATGTTCCCCATAACTGCTGTCAAATATATAGAGAGGGCTATCGTCTCGTGTAGTTTCCATGTATTCAATGTAATATTTCATCTTCATTTTCACAGAATAACCGTCATTGTCCTCCCCACACTTGAATTTCTGGTTCCTGTATTTGCGCTTCAGACGTTCCAGAGTCCACTTCTCTTGAGCTGACCACCCTGACTCAGCATTTAACAGGACAACAGGCTTATAAGGTTTCTCATATCTTTCAATGAATTCTTCCAATGACAAATAGAGGGCATCTGCTCTTTCCACATTATCCTACAAGAATGGAAGAAGAACAACCTTTAAAACAAAGTAACAAAGAATGTAATACAGTAGAACATTAATGATACTATTAGCCCCACAGAATGAGACTCACAATGTCAAGAATAAATACTTTAACATTATGTCAAAACTCTTGTTTTCCTTATAAATTGCATAAATTTATACAGGTACTGCTAGATATAGTGGATTTTATTTTTTAATTTTGAAATAGAAGCATTTGTAATGTAATTTGGGAGATAATTTTTACATGAGGCTATTTTACTGTACTTCCATTCTTATAAAAAAAATTTCTGCCATTTTAATTTTTTAAAACATAAAGAACTGCTGTTATCAAATACTCCCAGGTAAGCAAATATATAATCAAAATCCTCATGTAAAATGTTTCAAATGATAGCTACCAAACTGATCATTAGTTTTTGCCTGTGATAGACAAATCAGTGAGGAAAAAAATGCTATTTAATATGCATTTCAAGTATTGTACTACATTTCTAAACAAACTTGTATGGAAGGTAAATTGGAATTTTATTTACTCTTGCTCACCAGAAAGAAGGCACAAAGAATAAACCTATCCCATTATTTGAAGAATACCTTAGACAGTTCTTTGTAGTGCTTTGCACTCAGTTTGAAAAGAGCCCAAGTGTGGGAGGGCACGGAGTCATGATCCAGAACTAACCTGCAGCTGTTTACAGCAGCCACCCAAACCTGGAAAAGACTCATCTGCTTTAAAGAGCTTAAGTGAGGTACTACATTTGTACACATGATGCAAAGTATTACACAATTCCACCCTGAAAAATCTTCAGGTACAAGTAATGGACAAGGAGAACAATAAAGAATATTTTGCAATCTAATCTAAAAGCATTTAAGAGCCTTATCACATCTCTTATCCTCAGAAACATCAAATGGCATGGAGGTTTTCACAGGTGTAGCTGATTTTGAAGTATGTCTGTTACCAAAGTAGGAGATAAAAGTTTTAACTGGAAAAGCAATAGAGAAATAAAGAACAGTAGGGTATGAATTTGCCATTAGAGGTAATCCTCAATTTATGAATGCAATTGAATGTGCAATTTCTATTGTAAGTTTTGATGGTCATTAAGGAGATCACCATGAGGCTGCAGCTGATTTTATGACCTTTTTATTGCAGCAGTCATAAAGCAAGTCCATTGTTCACTGTGGAGTGGGTTTTGCCAGAAATGTGAAGTAAATCCCTGTTTCTGGCGAAAACATTGTAAATTCTAGTCACATGACTATGTGATGCTGAAAATGCTAATAAATGTGGACCAAATGCCTAAAATAGTCATGTGATTGTAACGGGAGGAGTGGGTAGTGTAACTCTGAATCCAGGTGAACCCAAGTAGCTTTTCTGCTGTCTGTTGTTAACTTCGAAGGGCCACTAAGCAACTGGTTGTAAGTCAAGGACTACTGTATTTCCAATCCTAGTAAGGCTGCAAGATAAAAATTCAAAACTAAATAAAACTCATGACGAGAGATGGGTCAGTCAAAAGGAATATGGAAGAACAGAGCCTCGGTGGCGCAGTGGTTAAATGCAGCACTGCAGTCTCTGCTGACTTGTTCAGCAGGTTGTCAGATCGA
>JANHGC010004024.1:26513-37449 GCA_027560395.1 Boaedon fuliginosus | reverse complement strand
GTCATTCTGCTAGAAATACTGAATCTGGGATTGACATGACCTTGATCCAGCAAAGCTGGCTGAGGAACTCTGGGAGTTGAAGTCCACAAGCCTTAAAGTTGCCGAGGTTGGAGACCACCTGCTTTATAGTCCAGGAAGGCCGGGGAAGAGGTGGGAAAATAAACGCTTGAAGCGAGGATCGGATTGTTGCAGTGGCCGCACTTGGGTGGAAGCTGCCCATTGGGGGCACGACTCTTTCAGACAACGAGGTTTCCGTTCCCTTTCCCAGGAACCTGGGTGGGTTCCACCCGAAACATACTTAACTTAATCTTAAATCCTCCTCCTCTCTTCCGCGCGGTATCATCATCCCAACATCGTGTGCGTAAACAGCAGCTTGATTGGCATATTGGACTTTTATTTCGGATTAAGCAGCCCACCCTGAAGGGCGGTGGTTTTAAACAAACTGCACAGAGGAGCTCATTCATAGTACCATTAGGGAGGCGCAATTTGATTCTAGGTATCGGTGCGGATTTTTATTTATTTATTTATTGTTAACCTGAGGTTTATTTATATTGATCTAACGGGACTTTGATTCTTAGAAAGCCTATGACACATTACACCAGGTGCAATAACTTCACAAGTGGCTGCAATGGATTGCTTTGTAAAAGAGTCCCAAATCCTTCCCGGAAAGCTCGAGTGATACTAGGCGAAATTAAGCTCTATTAGCATTTCTCCATAGGATCAATTAGCCTGCAAGAATAAACCGCCTGTCTTCAGTGGGAGAGAAGTAAAACAGCCTGTCGACTCAAGACAAAAAAAAAAACTGGGAAAGGGAGATAACTCTGTTATTGGCCATTGTTGTTCGGCTGGGTTCTCAATAATTTGCCCCCTTCCTAGAAATGGACATGATTGGCTGCCTCATCCGGAGACGTGCGGGAAGAGCTTGACTGCGGATGGTCAATCGGGCCCTATTGATTCTTTCTCAAACCCCGGCATGTGCGAGGTAGCGTCCAATGTGACTGTGAAGGAATACCGGTTTGGAAAGGATCAGGAAAAGGGAGACGGGGATGACCAGCCCCAGGAGTTGGTCGTGCTGATTCCTGAGGTACTGTTTTTTATTATGGCTTGTCAGGCAGTCAGTTAATATGCTCAGACTGGATTTGGCACCATCCACCTATCAGAGTTCTTATCTGTTAAATGAGAATCAGAGGTTTCAACTTCAGGACCTTGGAAGATAATCGAACACCTAGCAGTTCACAGAAATTGCTCTTGACTAATTTCGAAATACTTTCCCCCCCCTGGGTACAGATGCTGTACCGAAAATTGCTTTAAGGTAGTTTGATAGGCAGTTTCTTTTGGTTTTTTCATCCTACAAATTTTCTAAAGTCGATCCATGTTCCAGTGGGGTTTTGGTTTTTCAAACTAGTTTGATGAAGAGCTTAAATTAAAACTTACATTGTTTATTTCTTCAAGTGAAATGGCAAATTTAAAATATCCGTTAAGGACTATTTGTATTTGTATAAATACAAATCTGACAACAGAAAGTTAATATGATACACTATACAGTATGTTTCTTCAATGCAAAGCTTTTAGAATTATCTTGATAGCCTTTATTTGTGAATGACTGAAGTAAGGATCAACAAATCAATGAATGAAGAATGTTTTCTGTAATGGATACACTTTCTTAGATTTAAGAATTTAAAAAATCTTAATGCTCAAATTTATTTTTGTGTACACAAGCATGTCATATTTCAGTAATATGCCTAATTGGGTTAAAACTTCAAAACATTTTGACATTTGACATTTTTAACAAGATAGGAAATACGTGCTAGTTTGTGTGCAAGAATGTATGTTGCTCTCTTAAATGCTTTATATAATTTGACTTCCTGACTTTATAGATTAATCCGACTGTAACAGATGTTTCTGTAATCATTTTTCTTTTGAAATTAGCTGTAAGTACTGAGAGCAGAAGGCTTATCTCAATAAATACATTTAAACTCATTATGTTGACAGCTGCAATATGTCACTTCCACAATTTGTATTAAAACATGCATTCCTGTAACTTCACGTTATATTCTCCCTAAAATAAATCAAATTTATCAGTCATATTCTGAACTGGTATCTGTGTTTGTAAGCCTTCAGTAAGATTAGGCACAGAAAAATTGTTAGGCAATACACATACAACTACACAAAACAGTAACTTTCGTGTCTTTTCTGGGTGAACCTGTATAAGATTTGAAGGAGTTACACCCATTTGCATTTTTTTAGTAGGCTCATATGCTGGATCTGATTTAATTGTACTTACATATGTATGTAGCTACATAGTCAGAACTGATCCTGAAAAGATTGATTACAAAAAGCATGTGTTGTAATGAGTAATAATATAGATACCTAGTAGAAAATATACAGCATTATATTCATTATTCCAAATATATTATGGGTGGATTTCAGCTTTCTCCTTGACCTATTTGTATGCAGTTCTATTGTAGAACAGTGTTAATAGAAGTATTTTACAAACTAAAGACCAAGGAAACAGGAAGTTATATCTAATTTAAATATCTTTAAAATTCTTTTAATGCTCTTATTTTCAATACAAATTTTTTGTTTAGGTTCTTGATCCTCAGTATGGTATGTATGTTTGGCCTTGCGCTGTGGTTTTGGCTCAGTATCTCTGGTTTCATAGAAGACTTGTCTTTGGCAAAAGAATACTAGAGGTAAATGTCACATTATTTTCATTCAGGTATCATGGAATTATTAGAGAAATTCAACAAACAAAGAAACTTAAAGAAAAAATGTTCAATTGGATTAGCTTGGAATTAATATTGTACATAAACCCACAGATCCTTTGGGGGGACGGAGCAGAGAGATAAAGATTCTAAATTAGATAAAATGTGAATAGTGTATAGATGAAAATTATATGTAATGATTATTCATCAATATTAACATTTTTGTATTTACACCAAAATATATGATGCAAGCAATTTACTACTGGTAATCCTTGTTTAGCAACCACAAATGGGACAGGCAACATGGTCAATAAGCAAAGCAGTCACTAAGTGAAACTGCACTTCTGCTTTCCTTTGTTTTACAGTTCTTAAACTTAAGAACTCGTCACAAAGTTATTATTGCTGTTGTAATTGAATGATTACTGTATGAGTTACTAAATGAGAACTAACTGCAATTGTCCTGGGAAATTGCATCAAATTTGTTATGAATTTGAACACTATTATAGGCAAGCCAAAATTCTGCACAAGGCCAGATAATTGTGTTAAATACTGAAATCTCATAGAATATATTTGTCATTTGTGAGTGTGCACATATACGAAGTCCTCAATTTACACAAGTGGGACTAGAATTTCAGTCACTAAACAGTGGTCATTAAGTGAATCATTGCCTGACTGAACCTGATTTTACAACCATTTTACAGCCATTAAGCAAATCACCATGATTAAGTGAATTATAGGGTCATTAAGCAAATACCTCAATTAATTTTGCTTGTCAGATCAGAAGTTGCAAACATGTGACCACAGGATAGTTCTTGTCATGATCTTGTGACCAGCAAGATGTTACATCCTAGCCAGTTGCTAACAGCCCCAAATGTTTGACTGTGGGGTGGCACAGTCACTTGTTTCAACTCCTTCCCTTGGAAGCTGCTAAAGAGCAATGTATGCCAAAACAACTAGACACAGGACAATTTTTCCACTCTTGCCATATGACTTTTATTGGTATTATTATTCTGTAACTTTGCATGTACGGAGTGCTTCTGTATTGGAGACCAATTTCTTGACTGTCTAATCACTTGGCCAAATGAAGTACTCCATTCAATGAAACTCAACTCAACCAATTTTAACTCCAAATCAGTTACAATATCCCATACATATACACATACAAACATACATACTGATATATTAAGTATACCTAACTTCTATACATTTTAAAATAAGATTGTACTTCATTATGCCCGTGTTCTGATTGGAATTAGCTGTTTTTAAACAACTTCAATCTACAATATTAAGTAATTGGAAACAAATTACTTTCCCATGCAATTAAGGCAGAGAATCCATTTATGTCGTCCAGCTATCAGTTTCTATGGTAGCGGGTATAAAGTTAAAAAGAACATGGGAATCTGAAAATACTAAAATTGTGCCTCAAATTTGTAATTTCTTATTTTAGAAAGAGTTGATTAGTAATACATGAAATTTGGAGTGTCCACCTCAACCATGGAGCTAATCCGCTTAATCCATTTTGACATTCCTTTCTGCTCAGATATCACTCATGCAGATCCTAAATGGCTTGGAATAATCTAGGTATCAAATATGAAGTTGCATTTTCTATCCCAAGTTTTTCTTTTGAATAAAGCAAGTTGACCCCTCTTACTATTCATCAGCAGGCTATTATTTCTGGTTATTTTTTTTAGAATGCAAACCTTTTGATAAAAATATCAAAAATTTTGTAGTCATTTGTAAATTCTTAACAAATGGAAGGTGGGTGGGGAATCAATTTGAATACATTCTATGGAAGTGTTTTGTATCATAATTGCTGTAACAAATTAGGTTTTATTCTGTTCAGATTGGAGCAGGTGTGAGCCTACCTGGAATAGTGGCAGGAAAATGTGGAGCACAAGTAATATTATCAGATAATGCAGAGTTCTCAGAGTGTTTGGATAACTGCCGAAGAAGCTGCCAGATGAATCATCTCTCTGGGATATGTGTCATAGGACTTACCTGGGGTCATGTATCACCCAGTCTGTTGAGCTTAGCCCCAGTTGACTTTATTTTGGGAGCTGATGTATTTTTTGAACCAGAAGGCAAGTAGTCTGTTAATGCTCATTTTTGGAACCACTCTTAAGTATGTGAATAATGACAATGGGAAAAAAAGCTTTTTTTTTTGTAAACTCAAGACTTTGTAAGTCCTACTTATACCAACTACTAAACTAATGGGGAAACAAATTGGTCAATTTTAAAAGGATGAAAAAGATTTTTATTACAAATCTTTGTGCTGAGTTATATTTATTATTAATGAAATTTGTATCCCACCTTTCTTTCTGGTCAGGGAACACAATTACTTCAATTGCTGGAGATAAGATGGTAGAAGTAAATATCTGGCAGACATCAGGGATTATTTTGATTATCAATAGTTACTGGGTATTTTTTTAAGTGCTTGTTTATGATGGTACTTTCGGGTCCCTCATTTTACAGATAGACTGTAAATGCTTTGCAATTAAAAAATAAACTTGCCCCAAATTTATAATATTTTCAAACTGATATGCATTTGAAAATCCTTTTTGAATGTGTTAGTTCAGGCTAATAAATGTTACAGGGTTGATAAGGAAGAGTAACTGGAAAGTTGACTACAATTAAAAATACTGTTAAGTCAGAAATCACAGGACTGAAGAAATGTAAAAGCAATATATAATTTAATTATTTCTAATAGTAAAATGTTAACATTTGGGCTTTTTTTAGACTTTGAAAATGTTTTAAGTACAGTGCACTATTTAATGGAAAGGAATCCTCATGCCCAATTTTGGACTACTTACCAAGTCAGAAGGTATATACTCTCATTCTCTCATTGATTTCATATTTGTGTACTTTGGCACTAAAAGCAGCTCATTCAAAATGTCTCAAGTTGCTCACTATTAATTTTTAAGAATTTCCAGTTTCCAAGTGCTATTGGCAATCCAATGTTGTCCCAAAGCTTTTAATATTTGCTTTTCTCCCCCCAGTGCCAACTGGTCTATTGAAGGATTACTATATAAATGGGAGATGGAAAGCACACATGTGCCATTGCAGTCATTTGAAGCCAACAAGGAACAACTTGCAGGATCTTCTCTTCCAGGGATGCACACTGTTCAAATGATGGTTATCAGTAAAAAAAATAATAAAGGACTGAAAACTTAAACATTCCTAATGGATTTTAATGAAAATGTTATCAATTGCTTATTTGATAGTTCCATATCACCTGACCACCATTGCATACAAATCAGTTTATGCTCAGCATTTTTTAAAAGTAAATTTTATTCATTGTTCATGCCGACACTAATTCTGCTGCATGTTTCCTTTGAAATAAGGATATATACACATTTCACAGGAATACCAAAAATGTGAGTTGAGCCTACAATGTTTTAAAAACAATCTTTGTTCTATAGGAGTTAAGTCCCATTAACTAGGACTTATAGGAATGAATTTGCTGGATGAGTTTTACTTAAATTGCAAACTAATATGATCTGTCCTAGTCTAATAGACAAAACTGACTCAAACCATCAGTTTTAAAAAAAAACCTGAACACCCAAAAAGTGTTGCTTTTATTAAACTACAGACACAGTGGTTATAATACAGAATGTTTTTAAGAGATACTCCAAATCAGTACTTAAAAAGGAATGAATCAAATGCTTTAACATTACATTTTCATATGCAAGTTCACATATGTAGATGGTCTAATTTACCATTCTGGAAAAATAAGGTGTGTATATCACCAGCTAGATGTGCTCACTGTATGCTCCATTATTTTAATGCAAGGCCCGGGTGACTGGAAGTGCAGTTGTCAGGCAATTACAATTAACTGGACAGCCATTTGTTTCTGCACGACAAGGCATCTTTACAGGAGCAATCAGGAGAAAACAGGAAACAGCCAAGCACTCTGCACTGCAACACGCCACCTTAACAGCTAACCAGCATTACTCAACTGCTACACAACTGCGCCTAGTGCACAAAAATACATAAGAGAAGAGATTAGAATTTTGTCTGATAAAAACAAATCTTTCAAATTAATCTGTGAGCTGCAAAGTTTGTTTGACTTGAAGTATTTGCATATGTGCTTGAATTTTTCAAATTGGGAGAACAAAGAATTGAACATCTGGACAGCATAAAGCTTTTCAGCAAACTATAGCTGCATATTTAATATTAAACTCGAGGCTGCATGTTAATTATCAGTTTAATTTGCAAACAAGTCAGCACTATATGAACAAAAATAAAAGTTTTTACCTCAAATATCCAAGCCAATAATGAAATCTGTAGTCGTTCACATCACTAAATTACAAGAAATTTGAATAATAGCAACAAAATGGCACATAAAAAGTAAAAGTCTGCCATTTGAGGCTCAAAAACGTAAAGTAAAAAGTTAGACAAAGTGTTACAAAATAACCTTTTCAACAGCCTGTTGCTTGTGCAGGAGTCTCTCCAAAGGACTGGCAATTCAGATGATCATTTCTCCTCCAAAGGCATCCTTTATGTAGATTTCTCATCCATTTGCAGTATCTAAATTTGAAAAAGATAATGCTTAGGGGATTCCTTGTATGCATTCTATTGTTTATGGATACTTTTAAATACCTACTTGTATTGATGTTTTAACATGTTTCCAAGCAAGTACAGTATCTCCCTCCCACTATTGCATTGATACCAATGTAACCATGAGTTTTGGAAAATTTGTCCATCTCTGTACTAACCACATCATATGTTGTTTATCAACCACCCCAAATCCAACCTGCTTATTATGTTTTTATCCTTATTCAAAACCTTGATGAGTTATTAGTCATTATTCTTAACAGTTCTAGGCCCCCTTCATTTGAAAAAAACAGGACCAAACAATTTGAGGGAGGTTAAAGACACACTATCCATTTTCCCACCCGGCATATTCTTATAAGCCCACAATTGCACCACGGACACTGGTTTCCACCAACTTTTGCATTTCACTTCTAAAAGTGTTTGCTGCTCTTGAGAACTGTATCAATAGAACAGATTTTTAACAGGATAGTGTATCTTTAACATTTAAAGACAAACCTGCTCCAATACACGCCCACAGAAACTGGTCCCTGGAGGATCAGCCAAATCAGTTAAAATCTGCAATACTGGCCAATATTCTTTAAGCAAACAGGAGACCGCAGCTTTAAAGGGGAAAATGCAGATGTTGGATAAGAACAGTAAGAAAATAGTCAATTCAGAAATAGGTTGCGTCTCAAACAATAGATATTAAAAAGCAAGCTATTAATTGCAACAAAACACGAAGATGCCTTTTATTAGCTGTAAATTAAAACACCCTTTTCAGAAATGAACATGCCCCATTTTCTTACGCCAGAATGCTTCCCAGTGCCTACTAATTTCCTACAATAAAGCATGCAAGTTCAGGAGAATACCTGATATTTTACCGTTTTTTTAAGATGACACAGCACCTTCCTCTTCAGGAGATTTAGGAGGGCTCTTAGAACGGGATCTCGATTTCGATTCCCTCTTAGAGACAGGTGGAGGGCTTCTGGATTTGGACCTCGATCTTGATCGGGAACGGGACCTGGACACCGACGAAGACTTGGACTTCGACCTCCTGGCCGATCTGGACTTCGAAGTGGAACGGGAGCGGGATCGCGTGCGGGACCTCGATTTGGAACGGCTGTAGCGCGATCTGCTACGAGATCGGGATCGGCTCCTGCTTCGGGATCGGCTGCGACGCCTCCTTCTGGGACTGGGTGGAAAAAGAGAGAGAGAGAGACGGGCGGTTGGAAAACATCCAGGAAGTCGAGCACTCTCTTTCGGGAGTTCGCTCAGAGCCAACGGCTGAGAGGCCACCCGCCGCCCATTCAGGATCACGTGGCTCCCCCTTTCCCGCCGATCCTCCCCCCGCAACCAACACGCTAACGTATTACACGACGCTAAGGCCCCCCCGCCTCTCCCTTATACCACATATATATCCCGTTTAAATACTTTACTAGGGAGAATCGACCCTTTTTTTTTTGGCCGGCGGGCCTTCTTCCCCACAATCTCACCTTCTGCTGCGACGTCCATAACCGCCGCTTCCGTACCGGCGCGGAGGGGGCCCACGTCGGCTGTGGTGCGAATCCGGAGGTCGGCCGTAACGGGCCATCTGGACCCGCAATTCGCGGCCATCGAGCACGGCTCCATCCATGGCGTCCATGGCGTCCTCCGCATCGCGCTTGTCGTGGAAACGCACGAAAGCGAATCCGCGACTCTCCTTGGTGTAGCGGTCACGGGGAATGTAGACATCCCCCACGCGGCCGTACTTCTCGAAGACGCGGCGGAGCGTGTCCGGGGAAGTACGATAGGTCAGGTTGTCCACCTTCAGGGAGGTCATGCCTTCTACGTCTGGCGGCGGTCGCCCGTAACTCATGGCGGGGGGGCCGGAAAAAGACGGAACGAAGCGGACCGGACAACTATCTCTAAGGTTATAGAGACGGTTGCTGGGTTCGGCTTGCGTTAATACAGCCTGGCCTTAGAGTGAACAGCGAGGCGCGCACAGCAGAGCTCACTCGCAACCCGCCATCTCCGACCGCTGCCACGAGCAAGTGAACGAGGTGCCGCCCTTCCTCAAGTATTTAAGCGCCACAAAATGGCCGCCGATGGCCCGGAAGCAGTTCTCGATTCTACCCGCGCCCCTCCGTTGCACCCTGAGCCGTTCGAATTTAAATTCGACTTTTGTTGCTCCAAAGGGAGAACACGATATTAAAAGGCACCGATGAGGGTAACTGATATCCACCCCAAAACAAAAATGGAACGATAAAATCTTTATCGACTGCGAAAGCACATCAGCCCCTTAGTGCTGAAACCCGGAAGCGATTGCTTACGCCTCTCACGCGGAAGGCAACAGAGCGTTAATTTCCAAGGCCAGATTACAATTCTGAAAAAGATATAACCGCCCTTTGCTCGTTATAATGTAGTCGCCGTGTCGATTTTACAAACCGTTAAGTGTTTGGCGTGGTTTACGCTTGCTAAAGACAAGAATCTCAGTCTTTAAAATGGCGGCCAAGACTGCGAGGAAGCTGACTAATAATACGCGGGAGCGCGCACGTAACATGCCACAGAGGCGCGCGAAAGGGAGCAAGCGAAGATAGAAGCGCGAGGCCAAAAGGGAGGGGTGGATGAGAGGGATGAGTTAAGGGTGATTTATTTACTGCGCCTTATGAGTGCGTGTGTGTGGTTCTGTCTTTTCAAGGGCGGTATTTGTAGTAGTAGTTAGTTATTCTTGCAGTTTGGGCCAACGGTTCTGGCTGTTGAAGGTTATTAGGCGTAGGAAAACGAAACAATAACCACACCAGTAGTAGCACCATGTTAACATTTTCAAAGCCCATTATCAGGCCTGACTATCGGCCATTCTCTATGGGTCAGGAAAACATATTTAAAATGGGAAAAAAGATATTCTGTACAGTATTTTGCATCTTTATTCCAAGGAGGAGTACTATGCAATGTTTTTTTGTATAAAAAGATGGCAAGGTTGACTCGTTTTCTAGGTGTGATACAAAACAGTTCGCCCTTCTAGGTGCCCCCCCTCCCCAAAAAACCCACAATTGTCCCATTTAAATTTCACGGTGAATTGGATCCCCCCTCCCCCAACGACTTGCTGGTTTCAATTGCTGTGGGCCGATTTACTCAACAAGAAATGTGTGTCTCAGAAGTTGAGGCCTGAGCTTTATTCTACAGGCTTGATGTATGAAGTATTTCTTGCCACCTTGATTTCTTTGCACAGCCTGGAAGACAGTTTCTCCCTTTAATCTCCAATTTTTGGCAACATAAATGGCCTCTTTTATCCCTCTTTCAAACTAATGCCCTGTTTATCCAAAATAATGAATTTTGCTGTCTTGGAAGCAGTGACTTTGTCTTTCAAATCCAGGTGGAATACTGAATCTTGTCCTGATCTCCATCTGCATTTGAGAGACAAAGGTTGCCACAAACAGACCACTACAACCACATGGAATTAGCATTAGTGCACAGGCCAACTAAAGCCCTTCAAAACATCCTTAAGCAAATCAAAAGATTCAGCAGAAGACTGGCAGAATGCATTCACGAACACCAACTGGCAGTCACAAGACATGTTGAAAACACTTTAATTTCACAACATATAGACAGACTTAACCATAGTTTCAATTGCGAAAATGTGACCATCAGGGATGGGTTTCTCCCGGTTCGCTGGTTACCCGCTTCGTGGACGCGCTTCCAGATCGGCTGTCAAAAGCGCG
>JANHGC010004024.1:13129-26413 GCA_027560395.1 Boaedon fuliginosus | reverse complement strand
CAACAGCTGTGCAGCGGATAGCCGCAGCACAGCTGTTGGATCAGAGTATTTGCAGAACACCACTAAGTTTTTTAATGCAATCCTGCGCAGCGCACTTTTGACAGCCAATCTGGAAGTGCGTCTACAAAGAGTGTAACCAGTGAATCGGGAGAAACCCATCCCTGGTGACCATCCTAGACCAAGCTATGTTCAAAAAAGCCCAGGAAATTCTAGAAGCCTTGCACTGACAAATTAGCCATCAATAGTCACAAAGACATTAACATCAGACTATGCAAAAGAGACAAGCAATCAGTCAAAAAGGGAATAAAAAGACCCAAGCAACTCTCCACCAGCAATCAGCACCAGATCAGCATAGATTAACTCCAAGATTAACATCAGACCAACAATCATAAACAATACTCCAATCAAGGAACTGCCAAAAAAGCCAAGAACCCAACCAAGTAATTTCTTAACACCCCCACCCCACCAACACTGAGCAAGCCACTAGACTAGCTAGAATATAATCAGAGCAAACTTCACTCCTTACTAGACTGATGGTGTTACCTAGTTTGGGTAATGAAACATCTGCAAGAAAACAAGCAATCTGAGAGAGCAACAAGCACCCCTCTATATATTGAGCTTGACTTTTGCACACACACTTTTTTTTTCTTATGTGTAGTTTCTAGCCGTCAAAATGGTATCACCATGTGAGGTTGGTTATGTTTCTCAGCCATTTTATTTCCAGTTCTATTTCTTTTAGTTAGTATTTCATACATTTTTGAGCCTTGATACACTTTTCTCCCAATTTGGAATCATCAAACATCTTCTAGTCTACCTACCTATTCAATTTTTAAAAAATAAATGCCAAAGATCAAAAGCTTTTGTATAATTAATTAAACCAAAAATAAATGTATTTTTCATTATCCATGGGATGTTAACATTATGATCTCCGTTGTCTGCCTCTTTTGATTTTAAGTTGCATATCTAGCAACTCTAAATATTGAACTCTGGATTGTTAAATATTGATTAATGGCTTTCCTGTATGTGAGAAGTGCAATTATTTGCTAGTTTGAGCATTTTCAAGTAATTCTTTTCCCCCCTGTTGGAATATAAATCAATTATTTCCAGTCCTTTGGCCACAAAATTGAGGTTAGATGTTTACCGCTACACTAAACTAACATAATTAGAATTAAACTAATGTTAAAAATATTTTTGCAGATATTTAATGAATTAAATCATTTTTTAAAGTCAGAGCAAAGTAAGATATTTGAAAATAGTATTTAATGAATTTTTCTGAGTGAATACTAGGAAATGTTTATCTGATAATTAATAAAACAAAACAAATATTAAACTTATGTACTGTAATAATTATGAACTAGAATAGGATAAATACATAAAAATGAGGGATATGGTTTAAAGAAATGCTTTCCAGGCTGATGCATAGGTAACATTCTGCTGTCTGTAAATCTTCTGAATCAAAGTATATTCTTATTCAACAGTTCTATTGTCACCAAAAATTTTGTGGGAGATATAGTTTTAGTCTATTTGAACCATTGTTTAGTTCAAAAATTGATAAAGTAATTTCTAATTCACTGGGAGCAATAATGTAATAGCAATAGTGCACATTATCCAAGCAAGTAAATATGAAAAATTTATAGTCCATAATATAGAAATAAACGACCCAAAAGTCTGTGTTTATTTTCTTTAAAATACGTCATACTATGTTCAGTATAGCTTCTTTAATACATATTTCAGAATTCTAAAAACAGTATACGAGATACTCATAATATTGGGATAGCTCCCCTTGTATTGATTTTAGTTTACAACACTGATTAATAAATTTTGAATGCCAACCTAAAAATATCTTATAGATGTAGGTTATTACTTACATTGTTAGTGTTAACTAACTACAGGTAGTCCTTGATCTATGATGGAGCCCAGATTTTTCATGGTAAATCATGATTTTAAGTCAACCAGCCCAGATTTTATGACTTTATGGCAGTCTTTAAGTGAGCACTGCAGTTCTTAAATTAATTCAGCAGTTGTTAAGCAAATCCATGTATTCCTATGAATGTTTTTTTTGCCAGGAATTGACTAAAAAAGCTGAAAAACTGGCAAAAAAAGTTATAAATTGTGGTCACAAGACTATAGAATGCTGCAACAGACTGTAATGTGAGCTGGTTTATTTATTTATATTTCCTATTTTTTAATCTCCCATCTCCCTCAGAGGTTGCCAAGCACCCAGATGTGCTTGTGACCATGAGTATTTACATGTGCAGCCATCAGAACTATGGAATTAGATTGTAAATAGGTTATTTTTGGTAATTTAGAATAGTTGCTAGGTTTCAGGCCCTAGCCCAAAGACGATACAAAGAGATACAATATATAAAGTCGAATACTTTATTTGCTTATACCTAGTGGACAGAATTTTACCATTTAAACTATAACTTTGAATCTGTTGAATCTAGAGTGTGGATGTATCTTGAACCTCTCCCCCCTTCCCCCTTTGCAGCTCAGAACTCTGCAGTCTGTTCATCTGGGCCTCCCTCTGGGAAAGCTCTGTGCTGCCAAGCCTCCTCCCTCTCCTCCGCCCCCTTCTCCAGATGCACATTCAATATTGAATCTAGCACTTGGATGTGAAAATTTGAAATGAGGGAAGCCACAAAACGCATTAATATAATTGGATTTAGTTCTCACGAGGTTTCTCTTATATACTACAATTATATATTTATCTGGGATGTTACCTTTTTTCTTGAACTGCATTATTTTAATATGATAGTAACATTTTGATTGGGAGGGTTACATTCATTATTATATAATTTTTATTATAATAAAACAATTTGTTCTCCTAGTTACAGGTTACAAGTGCTATTATAAATAATAATGAGGTTTACAGAGTCCATTGAATGGGAATTAAAGGAAGTATTAATTTGTGATGTACTCCTTTCAGACAAGCTTAGGTTCAGTAACTATTCAAATCAATTCAAGGTTTTCCCTTTATCATACCAGATTATTCAGAGTTAGCTTTTTTCAAAATTTCCTGATAAATGAGAAAAACAAAATGTATAGTCATTATTATCTAAAAGGTATTTTGTTCATGCTTACAGATATCACTGAGTTTTTGTTCTGTAGCATTGTTTAGAAATGCTTTTTTTCCCTTAGCTCTTTGAACTGCATTTCCCAGAATTCATGAGTGTTTTTTTTTTCCTCATTTGATCAGCTGACTTGATTTGTAAACTGTTCTTTATTTCCTGTCTGGCATGAATGGAAATAATCTCCGTAGCAGTTCCTTTTATGTGATAATTGGTGTCCAAGTCAAAATCTGATTCCAGGACATGGTAGATAAGTGAAGATCTGGGTCAGAATGTGTCTTCTTTGCTTCTTTGCATCTGCTGCTGTTCTGCATTTAAAAGGTAGAGACTATATTTTTTCATTCCTGTTAGCTGGTATTTTCTTCATACTTTGTTATTTCAGAAAACAGTTGTTAATTCAGTAATGCAGAGTTTGTGTTTTTTGTTCCTTTCTCAGAAACTTAAAAAAAGGAAGAAGCTTGAAAGACAGATGTTAACCTATGTTTTAGTCTGACAACATTCTGATAAAACACAAGATGAATTCTGAATTAAAGAAACAGTTGAACATAATTGTTTTAGGAATAGCATTCATGTTTATGTTCACTGCTTTCCAAACATGTGGAAATATAGCGGTAAGAGCAAATGTTTCTTTTCCCTATATGCATTGATTGGTTTCTTGATGAAACAAAAATAGATATTTCAGAATGTAATATTCTCTCGATATTTGCAGTCCTTTTTTGCCATTTCCTTTAATTGTTATTATACCATAATGTATGGAATTTCCTGATTGCTCAAAAAAAAATAATTTTAAAAATGGAATCCTTTTTCCCTTGTGCTGGGTGAAATGATAATTTAGACTGCCTGAATGTCCTTTTTTGGGTTACTTCTAAAACATGTCATGATCAGTTGCCACGCTGTTAAACATCCTGAAACAGCCCCCCCCAACTCTCTTCTAGAGACTTTAGTCATTTTGCCAAGGTCTTCACCATTCAGTCTAGTTCTAGAAAAATAAAAATGATGCTTTTGATCGTCTGACTTTTAGCCCAGAGGTTCAGATCTTATGCCAATCCTGAAACAGAGGAGTTAATTGTAGTCTTTCATATGGGGTAACTTTTAATGAGAAATTATCTTATTAAAATAAGGAACCCATATCTCTAGATATAAAACTTTATTGGGAAAAGGGGAACAAGGAGCAAAAATGTAATTGGAAAGAGAATACCTCCTGACTAGATGTATTTAGGCAACACCCTGTTCTTCCTTTTTCTTTCTTTTTGTCTTGAGCAATATGGAGGATAAGGCCAGCCTTGGCTTTGCACAGTCAAGCTAAATGTGCCATCTCTGATGTCCTGGGTCTAGCCTATAAATCAGAATATTATCTAGAAGCTGGAGTTACCTTTTTTTTTTACTCTAATGATGGAATGATAGAGGCTTGTCTAGTTTTACCATTGTATAAAAAGATTTTAAGTAAGAATATTTTTTGAGAGGGGAGTATGGAAACAGTGATTTTTGTTAGGCCTCTTAAGTATGGGATCAACTTACACGATGGTTTAAGGATACTACAGTGCTGTACCAAAAACTAAGGATTTATTACTTGCCACATCATGGTTGCTGCTACAGATGCCCCTCATTTTATCTCCTGTAGGCAAATGCAGATTTGGGCACACTTCTTTATCAAACAATATGATGTTTTTCCCTTAACAGAAGGAAAATGGATATTAAAACTAGTTAGATTTTTGTCTTTTGTTTACTTCCTAATTAACATTCTTTGATGCAAATTTAATTTAAAACAACTTGATTTACTTAGGATATTAATTGCAAATACTTTGTCTAAGTAATTGTACACAGGCATATTTAATTTTTGTATTTATAATGACTTGCGGGTCTGTTTTGTATTTTAAAACTTAAATACATTTTTTAAAAAATCTGGATAATAGTTCATATTGTTAATCATTTTAATATATCTTAATGTATTACAGCAAACTGTTATTACAAATTTAAATCATACTGATTTTCATGGAAGTGGCTACACAAGGTACTTTACGCTTGTCTTTTTATTAAAAATCTAGAACATAAAAACCCAGACCTCTCCCATTCATGAAGCAGCAACATTTTATAATTTATTGAACATTTTAACTTGTTGCTTTTCAGGTACATTTTATGACTCGGTTCAGGCATTATGGAACACGATAAATTCATTCTATGAGAATGAGGCATGATAGACGTATCAGTTCTTCCTCATTATCCTTTTTGTGTGTGCCAGCGTTCAGAAATTCTGGCTTTCAGTTGTAAATTAAAGATCCCAATGAAGTTCAAACTATGATTTCAATAAGACAGGCTTATAATATATTGATTTTGGCTTGTTTTCACTAAACCTAGTTTAAAAGAACTTCCATTTGGAGATCTAGGAGAATTGCAGTTAATTTTACTAAGACAAAAAGTATTACTATTATTTGTGACTTCACTTCACCCTAGATATGCTGTACTTAACCATTTTCCTTTATTGTTTTTATTGAACCTAAAAACAGGTAGAATTCTAATTTGTCTCTGAAATCTCATCTCCAGAGGAAGATAATCTAAAATAAACATGCTACACAAACAGTCCAATTCCCATGGATAACATTTGTGTATGGGTTGGGGAGAGATGTAAAAGAAGGTAGCTTGCATCTTCATGTAAAATAATTTTAGATACAGCACCTATGTGAATTAGTGAAGCAATGTGGTAGTACACTGGTGCTTGAAAAATTGTTGTGGTTGCATACATAAAGCGTGTATATTGACAGATTTACCTTGTACAACTTTATCCACCCCCCTCCCCAAACAAAGAAGTTCCTCCTTAGTGTTCTCTTAGTTTTCAAGCATATGTTAATGATTTACTAATCATTGTTATTCCTTTGTACAGTATGGCTGTTATTTATGGAGTGTTTTCAGCATCAAATATAATTTCACCTTCAGTGGTTGCGGTCATAGGACCACAACTTTCCATGTTCATTAGTGGTATCTTCTATAGGTAAGTAAAATTTCTTCAATTCCTGGTATATAATTTATGCTGATTTCCATTTACGTAGCTGCACCTAGAAGACCTGCTCTTGTTTTGTATATAATTGGCTAATGGGGAATGTATGCTCTACGGTAACTACTACTGTTTTAATAGCTGGTGTTAGAATAGAATCATAGGGCTGGAAGGGACCTTGGAGCAGTTCTAGTCCAATGGCAGGAGAGCTTATATCATCCCAGACAAATGTTTGTTCAATCTTTTCCTGAAAACTTCAAAAAAAGGGGGGTGGGAGTGGGGAAGCAGACCTAGGGAAACCGCAGACCAATCAGCCTGACATCAATACCTGGGAAGATCATGGAAAAGATAACCAAGCAACAGATCTACAAACACCTAGAAGCAAGCAAAGTTATAATCAGAAGCCAACATGGGTTTGTCAAAAACAGATCATACCAAACAAACCTTATTTCATTCTTCAACAAAGTGACTACATTATTGGACCAGTGAAATGCTGCGGACATAGTATACTTGGATTTCAGTAAGCTAGAAAAATGTGGGATAAACAGCATCAGTAGTAGATGTATGCTGCCAAATCACACTCAACATGTAGTCCCCAATGGAACTACATGTACATGGAAGAAAGAAAGCACTGGCGTACCCCAAGGTTCCTTTTTTAGGCCCAGTACTTTTCAATATCTTCACAAATGATTTAGAAGATGAGGGACTAGGAGGGGAACTTACCAAATTTGAAGATGACACTAAGCTGGCAGAATAACATGCACCTCAGATGATAGATGGATCTCGAAAGACTTGATGGATCCATCCACGCCAGATGGATCTTGAAAGACTTGAACACTGGGCCCTATCCAGCAAAATGAAATTCAATGTAGAGAAAAGTAAGGCCTTGTACTTAGGTAGGAAAAACCAAATGTACAGGTACAGATTAGGTGAAACCTGGCTCAATAACAGTAAGTGTGAGAAGGAGTCTTGGTGTTGTAGTGAACAATCACTTAAATATGAACCAACACTGTGTGGCAGCAGTCAAAAGAGCCAAAGCCATCCTAGGATGCATTAACAGGATAAAACCAAGAACACATGAAGTACTAGTACTGCCTTATAAAGCCTTAATAAGACCACACTTAGAATACTGCATCCAGTTTTCGTTGTCACATTATAAAAAAGATGTTGAGACTCTAGAAAGAATGCAGAGAAGAGCAGCAAGGATGATTAGGAGTCTGGAGGCTAAACATACAAAGAATGGTTGCAGGAATTGGGTATAGCTAGTCTAGTGAAAAGAAGGACTAGGAGTGACATGATAGTAGTATTCCAATATTTGAGGAGCTGCCACAAAGAAGAGGGGGTCCAACCTATTTTCCAAAGCACCAGAAGTTAAGACAAGAAACAATGGATGAAAACTAATCAAGGAGAGAAGCAACCTAGAACTAAGAAATAACTTCCTACCAGTGAGAACAATTAACCAGTGGAACAGCTTAGCTTGCCTTCAGAAATTATGGCTGCTCCATACTTTTAAGAAGAGACTGGACAGCCAGTTCTCTGAAATGATATAGGGTCTTTTGGTTGAGCAGGGGGTTGGACTAGAAGACCTCCAAGGTCCCTTCCAATTCTGCTATTAAATATGTTAAATATCTGGTAAGTGGGTAGATTTCTAATTAATTAGGAGAGGTAAGAACAACTGAAAATTAATTAAGTACAGATTACTCCCAACTACCGGTAGTGATAGAAATTATTTTGCAAAGAACTGTGAGCATGACATCATGCGTATTAAAACGATTTTCTTTTCAGCTTATATATTGCGATTTTTATTCAGCCTATTACCTGGAGTTTCTACACAGCCTCAGTTTTCCTTGGAATAGCAGCTGCTGGTAAGCTCATCCTCTCAACCTGAAAGATACTCTCCATTTTATGAAGGAATCTATTTTGCTTTTGGTGGAATTATGAGATTTGGGTGAGAGCCTAGGTTGATTCTGAGTAATATGGATCTTTTTATAATTTGTTTCCCACACTTTTCTCATTTTCCATTGAGGGGAATGCAAGCAACGTGCCCCATTCCCCAGTATTAACAAGGTAGTAAAACTGTTTTTAACCATTAGAAACATTACATAAAAGGTAAAGGAATCTCTGCAGATTTTTCTCCGCCAATTTTTGCCAACTATAGGGAGTGGTACTCATCTCTGTTTCAAGGCCATTGAGCCAGCACTGTCTGAAGACATTTCTGTGGACATGTAGGCAGTAAGACGTGATTGTGCATTGTTATCTTCCCAACGAAGTGGTACCTATTTATATACTTGTATTTGAATGATTTCAAACTGCTAGATTGGTAGGAACTCAAGTCTCGAACCTGGGCTGCCAGTTTTTCAACCAACAAGCATTTTAACCATTGAGCCACTGCACTGCTCTAGAAATATTACATAAAGCAAGGGTGTCAAACTCAAGGCCTGCAGGCCGGATCCAGCCTGCGAGGTGCTTAGATCTGGCCCGTGGGGCCACCCTGCAAACAACAAAGGACTGGCCCATGTTGCCTTTGCCAGAGAAAATGGAGCTTGGGAGGACTGCGTGCAGCCCTCCCAAGCTCCGTGTTTGCTGGCAGAGCACTGCAGACACCTCCAACACAAGTGATATTGAGCTGGCAATGCTCCCCCCTGCCCCCCCAGGTCAAACACAACACATGGGTATTCCTTATGAAGTATTCCTCCCCTAAGTCAGTGGAACTTGGAATTACCTTTTCCCCCTCTTAAGGCACAGCTTAACACATTACCCAAGAAGTTGGTTCTATGGAATTCAGATTTGCTAAGCACCTCTTTAACTTGTCTTTGTTCCCAAGATTACAATAATGACATTCCAGCTAAAGTGGCATTCACTTTGAACAATTCTGTCTGTAGTTTATAAAGTATGCATTATATAGGTTTGTTGTTTAAAATGCGTAATAAGTATCAAGGAGATTCATACTTCTTAAAAGTTTGTCAATTAATGGAGTTTTAGTTATTGGAACAGTGGGTAGAATACCTTAATATAATTTAATACTTAATATATTTTTGTTATATCCATATCATCTGTTTTAATTGAATACTTAAATAGGGTCAGCTGTAAGCATTTGTGAAACAACCCTGATATGCATCCAAAAAATACAAATACATTATGTTACTGAAAACATTTTTGGATACCAATATAAAGAAACTTTAGAAGATTTCTTTCCTTGTTTACATTAATTCTTATTACATTTCCAGTATTATGGACTGCTCAAGGAAATTGCCTAACAATAAATTCAAATGAAAACACAATTGGCAGGAACAGTGGAATTTTCTGGGCATTATTGCAGTTCAGGTAAATAATTAAAGTATTGCTTTTGGTTAAATCATATGCTATGAAATGAAATGAAAGCACACAGACTGAAATGGGGTCCTCTCCCTTTTGCACATCCCAGTTGATCCCTAATTTATTCTGGAGGTTTGGGAACTCACTAAACCATTTTTTAGGCAAAAAAGAGCTAAGGGAAGAAGAAATCAACCAATACCAAAAAATGCACAGATGGTGCTAATACTGTATAAAAAACCCTTTGTTGGGAAACAAATATGTGATTATTTGTTTATAATACATAAATAATATGTAGTTATGTAGAAATTTAAAGCAAAATTGCGGAAGCACAGCTTATAAACTGAACTGTCAGTTTTGGAGCTTACACACACAAAAAAGTGCTTTCTGGAATTACAGTTCCCTTCAAGTTCTGCTTTCTATTTCAATTATCATTTAAAGACTCCTAAATGGGAACAAGAGTCACTGTCTCATCTGTGTCATAGGAAAATATTTGAGGGCATTCAGAATTTTCCATGATTTTATTATAAAGTCAGTTAGGGAGTATGAATAGCATGTTCAATTTAGAATGTGTTTTGTGTCTGGATCACTTAGATTGCTTTGACCTAGACCAGGGAAATTGAAATTCAGCTTCTTCTTTAGCCAATGGGCTTTGGTCAAGCGTGGAACTAGTCCCTTGTTCTCTACCTCTTTTACATGATTCTAATGAGGATGTTCTTGGGTTGGAATTGCGAATCGTGTATGATTTACCTGGTGCTTCCTGAAAGGAAATTTATATATATAAAGCAGTGTGTGTGTGTGTGTGTATGCTGTATATGCTCTTCAATTGCAGCACAAATGTCAACCAAACTTGGCATGCAGATATCTTACCCTCTGGCAACAAGCACTGTGTGGGGGTCACACATGCCGCCAAGGGGTCCTTGCCCCCTAAAAACAGTGCCTAAGTGGAGAGGGAAAGGGAGGGAGGGAGAGAGAGAGAGAGAGAGAGAGAAAGAGAGAATGAGAGAGAGAACAAAGCAAAAACATCAGTTAAAATAAAGAGTTGCTAAACAAAAAAGCAGGGGTCTGTGTTCAGCACAGCGCCGCCCTGACAGGAGGGCAGTATCCAGCAGCAGCACTAGGAGCAGCAGACCTCACTGCCCAGCAGTTAACAAGATAAAAAATGATCAAACAATCACGGATTGTGTGCCATCCAAATTAAATATTCTTTATCAGTTTGTATAGATAGAAACAAGAGGGATTATTATCAATGACCACTGCTATTGCAGCCTTGGGAAGAGTGTACAGGCAAAAAGAGTATAGTGCCTAGAGTTTAGATTTTAAAACCCTATGAATTTTCAAAATAGGATTCTAAAGATACTGTAGTTAAACGATGTTTTTTAAAGTTAAGATCAGCTGGTAACTTCATAGGCATGTTTGTGTAGTTTTCTGAGGAATAATTCCCATTTATTTCCTACTACTTCTTTAAAGATACATTTTCATTTTCCTATTCTAGCTTGCAGCCATCTGGTAGTTTCTGCCCAATAGTTAAAGATCTAAGCTTGCTTAGTTTTTCAAGGTTAACCAAAGTCAGCTAGGTTCTGCTGCCCTGATTCATGGATGAATAGGTAGCTTAACCTAGCATTTTAAACTGATTCCAGAAGCAAATGGTTTTTTTAAAGCAATGAAATCTGAAGTGTGTGGGGGGGGGAGCCACAATTTGAAAGGGACAGTGGTATAAATCAGGTTGCAGGTGGAAAGTTGTGTGCATTCCTACTTTTAATTTTCGAATCAAATGCAGATTTCCCTCTTCAATTATTTTAAACTTTGCAGTTATGTCCTGCTTCCATATATTGGAATTTTTGTTTCCATCATTGGGATCATATTCCTAGGCTGCTGCTTATTTGTCTCCTTTAACATTTATGCTGTGTAATTTCCATGATTGTCATGGAGCCTTCTTTGCCTGTTACGATCCATTTGTGTTCCACTTCAGTTCTCATAGTTGCTAGCTGTTATGACCAAAAGTCCTACTGACTGGGACTATGGGAATTGAAATCCAAGTCACCAGTGGGTATTAGTTTGAAGAAGGCTGATGTAATGAAAGAAAAACATGCATGTCTTGGGAAGATGAGCTCTTATTGGCTGGGTATGTTGGAATCTACTTGCAATGCCAATATAATTTACATTTTTTACATATAAATCCTTGAGATTATTTGAGGTTTATTAAGATTTCAATCTTGATTTGAACTAAAATTCACCTTTCTCTTTCTTATATAAAAATAATGCATTAACCACTAGTTATCTTTTGTTTATAGCTTGTTTTTTGGAAATCTCTACATATATTTTGCCTGGCAAGGGAAAACTTACATATCAGGTTGGTATTGATGAAATCCTTTGAAGCCTATGTATTCACCCTACTGTCTCCATCTTTGATTTTTTTTACAATATATCACTGAATACCATACAAATCCCATTTTAAAATATGTTGTGTTCCTTGATATTTAATCACCTACACCCAGACAAGCAGAATAATTCACTGTCTCAGCAGTTAGATAAGAAAAGGAAAATTTTGTGTGGAAGCATTTTTTTTGCCTGAAATCGACAAGCAAATGCTTTCCCACTCTTCTTTTCCATTTCCATTTCCATTTCCATTTCCATTCCCATTTTATCTTGATCTGGCTAGGTGACTTTGGGCCAGTCACTCTCTCTCAACCCAACCCAGCTCCCAGGGCTGTTGTTTGGAGAAAAATAGGAGGAGGAAGGTGTGTTGAGTATATTTGCCACCTTCAATTATTTGTAAAAATAATAAAGGTGGGATACAAATAAAATAAAAAATTAAACCACATCAGTGCAGTTTTGTTCACACTTTGGATGGGGTAGGAGAGACAAATAATTGTCTCATGCTATGATATTACCTGTGCATTGCACAATGATTTAAGATAGTTAATGTATGTACAGTTTTCTAAGCATTTATTTGAACAAGGTTTTGCCATTTTTCATTTTAAAAATATTCTGTATTGACTCTGGATAATGTGTGAAACTTTGAAGACTAGTGCTAATTCTTATAATTCATACTAATACATTAATTTAAAAAGGATTCCTGTTTCTTATTTTTCCTCATTCCCTAATCTTCATTTTCTGCCTTGTGACGGTTCTTTGTGTTTCAAGGACTGAACACAGTTCAGTGAAGCAAAACTGTACACAATGATTTATTGCAACACATGCATTCCCCATCAACAGGCTATTGTTCTGGATCAACCCTATGGTAGGATTTGCAAGGTGATGTTGCTATGTAAATACATCTTTAAAACTCAGGCCTTTATACTCAGTTTTTTAATACTCAGTTCATAAGCCTCAAATTCTTTTAAATAGCGTACAACCTTTGCCTTTGCACCCAAGTTCTTGTGTTAGTTAAGATAGAATGCTATTGTGCAGTTGCTGAACTCTAGACAAAGCTCCAGGTTCCAGGCAGGACTCCCACCAGGATTGCTTATCACCTTTTCTCCTATTCACTCTTCCCACTCTGTCTTAGTATTTGCTTTTGTAAGCTCAAAAGACTGGTTGGGATGAGGCTGCCTGTAGGTGTCAGCATGTCCTTGAAAACACTGGCGTGTGGTTCAATTAGTCAGGCATTTGGAACATAGACTTAAATGCCTGTGAGAACTATTCTGAAGAAGTGGATGGGTACTTGAGGAAAGTGTGTGTGTGTTTGTGTGGACTTATCTGCATGACTGCAGCTACTTTTGAAAAGAGCAGAGAGCAACCCCAACTTCATTCTCTCAGAGGCCTGATTTTTATCTCAATGATGCACACTGTATTGTAATAAAAAATGCATATCTATTTTGGGGTGCCGTTCAATTCATCTAGGGCAGGGGTGTCAAACTCAAGGCCCGCAGGCTGGATTTGATTGCGGGGTGCTTAAATCCAGCCCAT
>JANHGC010004020.1:231393-242937 GCA_027560395.1 Boaedon fuliginosus | reverse complement strand
TTTAAGCATGGCGGAATTCAACTCCCAGAATTCTGGGAGTTGAAGTCTGCCAGGCTTAAAGTTGCCAAGGTTGGAGACCCCTGGTTTATAGGACAGTGCTAAATAATGTTCATAGTACCATACCTATCTCATCTGCTAATAAGCTGATGTTTTTATAGCAGTTCATTTACTGACCATTTGAAGTTAGGCACTGAAAAAAGTGACTTATGACCATTTTTCATACTTATAACCATTGCAGAATCTTCTTTGTCCCATGATGAAAATTCAAACACTTGGCAACTGACTCATATTTATGACGGTTGCCGTGTCACCATGTGCAGCCTTCTGAGAAGCAAGGTCAATGGGGAAGCCAGATTCACTTAACAACTGTGTTACTTACTTAACTGCACTGAGTCGCTTAACAACAGTGGCAAGAATGGTCATAAAATGGGGCAAAATGTATTTAACAACTGTCTTGAAACAAAGAAACATCTCCACTTGGAAGGAAGACTGAGAGTTCTACAAAAAATGTGCAGAGACATCACAATGACTGTAAAGAAATATATTGTCAAGACCAGCGTTTTTGTATTTGTAATATGGGCTGTGAAAGCTGGAACATCAGAAAAGCTTAAGGAAGAGAATTTATTTATTGATTTATTAATTACACTTTTATGGCACCCAACTCCCGAAGGACTCTGGACGACTTCCAACAGAGATAGCAATAGCACTGCTTATCAGAGCTTTACAACACTCCCCGAGCAATTACAGAGTCGGTCTATTGCCCCCAAACAATCTGGGTCCTCATTCTACCGACCTTGAGAAGGATGGAAGGTTGAGTCAACTTTGAGCCTGGTGAGATTCAATCTGACAACCTGCTGAACAAGTCACCAGAGATAGGCTGCAGTGCTGCATTTGAATTATGATGCTAGAGATTATTGAACATATCATGGAGAAGAAGATATTTAGTACTAAATGAAGTAAAACCAGACTGCTCACTAGAGGCACAAATAATAAAGGGAAAGTTTAAATATGTACATATTTATTAATAAAGTTTAAATATAATATGAATACAGGTGTTATTGGAGAAGACATTGATTGCTGGAAAAGATAACCCATTGCAAAGAGGCTGGTAAAAGCCAATGTGGCTAGATAGGATCATTGATGATAGAAGCATAATCATCTGAAAATTTGGAGAATTCAGTGATAGAAAAATCCTAGTGAAATAACATCTGCCAGGATGGAGAATCCGGAACAGACACTAGAGATCTTTTAACAGACTTCTATCTGCTTATGCCCACACCTATTTACAGTCATGGCTGCGGTTTTACTTCTTATTCTGTAATGGGCGTACATGTAGTCCTCAACTTACATCCACAATTAAGCCAAAAACTTATGTTGCTAAGTGAGACAGTTATTGAGTTTTGCCCCATTTTACAATCTTTCTTGTTAAGTGAATCACTGCCATTGTTAAGTTAGTAAAACAGTTGCTGCGTGAATCTGGCTTCCCCATTAACGTTGCTTGTCGAGAGGTCACAAAAGTGGGATCACATGACTTTGGGACACTGCAACCGTCATAAATATGAGTCGGTTGCAAAGCGTCTGAACTTTTGATCATGTGACCATGGGGATGCTGCAATGGTCATAAGTGTGAAAAATGGCCATAAGTCACTTTATTCAGTGCCTTTGTAACTTCAAACAGTCACTAAATGAATGGTTGTAAGTCAAGGACTACCTGTCACATAGCATACTAAAGCATAACTAATAGAACCATTATTTACTGAGCATACCTAGGTCCTTACGATTGCTGAGGACAATGAGGCATAAACAATCCAGTCACATTCTCAAATCTTATATCTTCTTATTTACTTGTTTAGGCATTAGGAAAAAATGAATGAAAGCACAGAGATTTACGAACATGTGCATTGATGTGGTCATGTCTACTATTTTAGACTTAAATATTGCATAAATGCCAAAACATGGTTCTCGGGAGGAAAAGAGCTAGGGTTAATCCATATATAATGCTGGATTGTAAAATGTTCCTAAATTCTTACAAAAAGCATTTTATGTTAATCTGAAAAACTCAAGAAAACCCACTGCAAACTGTGCGTGCTGCTGCCTACATTTTTGTTAATACTGACTTTGACTTTCATTTGTTAAAAAACTGCAACATCATTGCTGCTTTGGATGATCACAGCATAAATGTCAGCTTTACACCCAAGACCCAGAGACGTGATAGCTCATCTGTCCACTAGATGGAGAGATTTTATCATTCCTATCTGGAGTCTCTACCTGTTATAAATATTCTGATACTGGCTTTTTTTATTACTAGGGAAAAAATTATGCTGAATTTAAATGGAAATCTATATCTATAAAAGAGAGGTGGGGCACGGATGTGCTTTATACAAACTTTTAGTTCTGCACCAATCTACCTCAAACTTGCCAGATAGGTAGTAAGAAAAGCTCTGTCGGGATCTCCAAAGGGTAGGTGTCCTTTTTGACCCTTTTTTGGGGGTGCAAACACAAAACAAGCACCAATTCTCCACTGCGCATGTGCAGATTTGAAACTGAGGTGGCATTCAGTAACAAGCAGCAATTCTCCACTGTGCATGTGCTGATTTGAAAATGAGCCACCATTCTGAAAGTGAGCTGCCATACCTGTGTTCCTCTGGCCTCAATGGCCTCAGGTCCCCTGGCACGTCTCTCACAGTGTCAGCATCCCCAGCCACTTTGGACAGCCCGACTGGCCTTTTGCCGCACTCCTGGCTGGGTTCGTAGTCGATGGTCACGACTGCAGGGGCAGAAGCAGCAGCCAGGAAAATGGGGCGGGACACTCATGGCCCCTTTCCCCACAGGCCAATTCTACCCCCGCGGTCACGACCATGGACTACGAACCCAGCCTGGATGGTGGAAAAATCCCAGCCGGCCTGACTGAACGTGTGGCTGGGGCCACTGCCACTCAGACAGACATGCCAGGGGACCTGAGGCCATGGAGCCTGGAGGAGCCGGGCCGCTGCTGCTGCTGCTGCCACTGCTGCTGCAGCAAAAAGTGGAGCCCAGGTGGCCAGCAAAGACCGGAGGGGGGTGGGCATGTTGGGTTCCCGCCAGCTGGCTGAGAAGTTGCCGCCTCACACACACCACCCAGGAAGACTTGGGTGCTTCCCAGAAAGGTGCTCTGGGTGCTCCAGAACCGGCTGGGTCGTGAAGAACAGAGGCTGGCCGGGCATGTTGGGCACCCGCCAGGAGGGCGAGAAGTCGCTGCCTCAGCCATGCCACCAGGGAAGACTTGGGTGCTGGGCAGAAAGGCGTCTGGGCTCTCCACCACAGCACCACCTAGCAAAGGGAGGAAGGAGGAAGAGAGGGAGGAGGAATGGAGGAAGGAAGAGAGAGGACAAGACAACTGAGGGTGCAAGGATGGATGAGGGGGAAGAAAGAAACACGGGGAACATAAGGAAGCAGGGATGGAGGAAGGAACAAAGGAAGGAGAAACTAAGGAAGATGGGAATAGAAGTGTGGGACGAAGGAAAGAGGGAGGGAGGAGGGAGGGAGGAAGAAAGAGGGGACAGGAAGTGAGGGAGATAAGAAAGGAGAGAGGGAAGGAGGGAGGAAGGAAGGGAGGAGAGAGGGAGGGAGGTGGAAGGAAGGAAGGAAGATGGCAGTCCAATAAAAAAAACCCGAGCAATGCTGGATAATCAGCTAGTTGTATATATTTAGGAAATTTGCCTGGTAAAAGAATAGTATAAACCAAGCAGTTATAAATATCAGCTATTCCCACAATCTCAGTCAGTTTTTTTCTAGAGGTGGTTGTGGATGTCAGACTCCAAAATCCAACAGAGACACACCAAAGTTCTTCTAAGCCATGGGTGTCAAACTTGCTATGTCATGTTGCCGTCACGTGACGTATCGTGATGTTTTCTCTGCAGAGTGGGGGTGGGCGTGGCCTGCATGTGACGCATCCGGACCATGGGCCACCAGTTTGACACCCCTGTTCTAAGCGGATTCCTTTATTGTTCCTCACCCATAGACAGAAATCTTGCCAAACTACAGCAAACTCCTTACACCATTGAACATATACTCTGAGAATTCCTAGGGAGGAGCTGTTCTGGCTGCCTTCCTCCCACTCAGACTGACCTTCACTGGCTTTTGTTCCTCTGGAATGAATTCCCTCCCTCCTGGGAATCCAGACGACATTCCTCCACAGTGGAAACTGCTTTGTCCATAAATTGTGTCATTCATAAAACAGAATAATGGAGATCTTGTTCAATCTTACTGATAACGCAGGGAATCCTTTACAACTCATCAAGCCTTTTTCTTCTTATTTACAAATAGCAATAGCACTTAGACTTACAGTATATACCGTCCCATAGTTCTTTACAGCACTCTCTGGGCAGTTTACAACGTCAGTATATTGCCCTCCCCACAACAAGCTGGTTCCTCATTTTACCAACCTCAGGAGGATAGAAGGCTGAGTCAACCTTGAGCCCCATCAGGATCAAACTCCAGGTTGTGGGCAGAGTTTGCCTGCAATACTACATTCTAACCACTGCGCCACCTGAGCTCATATGAAGGTGGATCAACCAGTTTCCATACAACGGTTTGTTATCACTGGAAAATTATTTGTAAGCTCGAGACAAAATCTACTTTGCAATTATTATTATTTTTCAATTTGCACTCCTTGAGACAACTCATTCCTGGAGTGACAAGGAGGAAAAACCAAATTGCTCCATCATTGTAACAAACCCTCATACATTTTAAGACAACTATTATATGACTTGCAATGGTCCCTTTTCCAAGATAAACATCTATGCGCTTTGGTTCCAGAAGAATGGGAAAGGGACACTTGAGTACCCTGAAATGGAACCTAATTTGTCGAAACATTGAAGGCTGGAAGCAAAAGGATTTTTTTTATATTACCTAGTGGATTACTGTCGTATCTGGAATCTATCAGATTCATGTACCAATGAATATATGTCAGAGGAGAGAGTGAGCCTAATCAGCTTATGGTTAAGTAAGATGTCTGAACACAGGCAAGTGGATTAAGTAAACCATAACTCTGTTAACCACAAGTGAATGTATTGTGCAAATACTGCTGCAAAGAGACAGACAAGAGTCTGTATTGAAAGAGGGAGCCGGTTGTTTTCTGGAAAAACCACCGTTTTCCTGTGTCTTTATACTTCTATTATCCTCTACTTACATATTTGCAAAAAAAAAAAAAAAGACAGCATAGCAAAGTCTCCAGAGATATCTTTGTCCTTCTAACCTTGCAGAATGCACGAACTTTGTAACAAATTATGAATCTGTTTAACTATGAAACCATTTTTCTTCCAGGAAAGTTTATGTGAAAAACCAAGCTTTCCTTGTTACATTTAGGAGCTAAGAATTACTCTTTTGGGATGTAGCCCAACACCCTAAGGTGCTCTTGTAATATTAGTCCTTCTCTAAATACACACATTTCTAACTGTTTGGAAAAATCCAATTATCTAAGCAAAATGGTTCAGGAAACTCCGTATCTCTTACTTCTTTCAAGAGCCAATATTCTTGATCTCACTTCTTATGAAATCAAGAGAGGAAACAATATCTGGTCTCCAAATTCAGCATTTGCTACCCTCCTGCTCGAGACAACTATTTTATTTTATTTTTAAGTTGTTTCATTTTATGTTATTATTTCATTTTATGTTATTATTTTATTTATTATATTTTATTTTATTTTAAATTTGTTTGATTTTATTACTAGCTGATTACCCAGCCTTGTTCAGGGTTGTTTTTTTAAAAAGAAGTATATTTGTGCCGCAGCGTTTGCAGGCCAGATCTGAGGAAAAGCAGCTGCGGCTTGACAGGGGCACTAAGCCGCAGCCATTTGCAGACCTTCTTAAGCCCCTGGCGCCCCCTCCCACATCGTAGGCAATCTTACTTGGTGGGATGGGCTGCTCCATGTATCTTGGGCCCATTGCTGCTGGGGCAAATCTGGAACTTATAGTATAAAACATGGTGCCTCAGTCAGTTTGAAAACTGCACATGCTCAGTAGAGAGAGGCAAAACTGCGTATGCTCAGTAGACTTGCTGCTTGTTCGTTAAGAGTGTCCTCTTTGCCCCTCCCAAAAAGGGGGCAAAAAGGCCCCCTACCCTTTGGAGACTCCGACAGTGCCGATCTTACTACACTTTGCTACCTATCTGCCAAGTTTGAGGTAGATTGGTGCAGGACTGAAAGTTTTTATAGAGCACATAAAAACAAACATCTGCACCCCACCTCTCTTTTATAGATTTTATTAGTTTGATTTGTCTGATACCCATCTCACCTAGAGGCATTGCAGTGTATCTATTAAGCAGTCAAGTCGGTTGGGCCCTTCAGTCTCTTGAAGCAAGTAGCTGGTCCCAAAGTAACCTGGACCGTACTTTTTACTGGCTTGATGATTCGAGAAATGGGGAGTGGCCCGAGATACTTGGGACCTAATACCCTACTAAGTACCTTTAGTTTGATATATTTGGTCGACAAATATACTAACTGTCCTATATATAATGGAGGATGAGCAGTCTACAACATGCACTCTATGAGTGCTTGATATGGATCTGTTGAGATTCTCCTCCCTCACCCTCTTTTTCTGCAAGTTGGAAGAAAGAGTTTGGAAGATCAATCCATCTCTGTTCATGAACGGGAACCCAGGGAACTGCTGCCTTTAGAATACGACCATGCGGACAACACGCTCAGTGTTCATCTACAAAGTCAGCCGATCTTAAAGGACCAAATCTCCTCTTAACTGTAGCTGCCAGGGATGAAATCCTATCCGCACACAGAACAGCTGCTGCTGATCTCCCCTTGTTGCTGGTTTTAAGCATGTTTGTTTTGCCTTGTCCTCAAGAGTAATATAACTACTCACAGTAGGCAGCATTATACATAACTGTGGTTTAAAAACAAAAACAAAATCAGATATGCTTAATCACATCATTCCCATTATTTGTGTCAGACCAGAATATCTGAAGGACACCAGATTTAGAAGCTATGGTTAACCAACGTCTTTAAGGCTCTGGTTTCTCTTTTGAGTCTTATCAATGGTAGGATTCAGTTTTTTACTACTGGCTCTGTGGGCGTGGCCATGTGGTCATATGACTGAATGTGGCCAGGTTGTCATGTGACTGGTGGGCATGGCAATTTTCCAGGCCATTAAACAATACACAGCACCCCGCTTTTCTATTCTTCTTTTTAATACTGCATGAAGTTTTTACTCTAGGTTGCTTTTTTTTTTTACTAGGGGGAGAGGTTGGCAATGTCTAGGGATTTCTGGGAATTTCTCTCCTGTGTTGGAGGCACCAAAATAATCAAGATGATATAAGGTCTCCTGCAGGAGCAGGGGGTTGGACTAGATGACCTCCAAGGACCCTTCCCGTCCTGGATTGCTGTGCTGTTTCAAAGCATCCTCTGAAGCTGCATCTAGTGCCAGGCTTTGTGGTCCTTCCTTCCTCTCCTTTTTCTCTCCCTCCTTCCCTCTATCCATCCATCCAGCCATCCGTCCTTCCCTCCCTCTTTGTTTTCTTTCTTGTTTTTCTCCCTTATTATTATTTATCTTATTTATTTTATTAGATTTATATCCTGCCTGTCTTCCCTGGTCAAGGGGAACTTTTCCCTTCCCTCCCTCTGTTTCTTTTTCTTTCTCCCTTCCCTCCCTCCCTTTCTTTCTCTTTCTTTCTCCCCTCTTTCTTTCTTCCTGGAAGCCTTCCTGGTGCCCCATTTTGGGCATAGCAGGCCTCCCTGCAGCCCCTTGGGAGTCAAAACGAGGTGCGGGATGACCACACCACAACCCCGTGCCCCATTTTGGGCCTAACAGCCCTCCATGCAGCCCCCTGGGTCCAAAAATGGGGCATGGGAGGCCTGTGCCACACATCTCCATGCCCCATTTTGGGCCTAGCAGGCCTCCCTGCAACCTCCTGGGAGCAAAAATGGGGTGTGATGGTGCACACCATACCTTGTGCCCCATTTTGGGCTTAGCAAGCCTCCCTGGGCCCAAAAATAAGACATGGGGGGCATGCTGCACCCCCCCACACACACACACCCTATTTTGGGCCTAGAAGGCCTCCCTACAGCTTCCTGGAAGCAAAAATGGGGTGCATGGAGACTCCTGGAGAGGGTGGGGGGGCATCAAGAGATTATATTTACCCGTTCTCTTAACCAGTCAAAATTTCCACTACCGGTCTGCCAGAACTGGTCAGAACCTGCTGAATACCACCTCTGATCATGATGCCTTTTTTTGCTAGAAGCATCCAGGCCACTACCCAAAGGCTATCGATTTCATTGAGATGAAAGGGTACTTAACACTGCAATTCTGCAGTGTAAAACTCACTGAAATCTGTGAGCCTTACATCTATGAAAAAGAGCATAAGATTATGCTGAACGTCAGTTTTAGATTGTTTTCATAGACTTCCCATGCTAGAAATCAGCCTGGTAGCCCCTGCGTGAGTACTTTACACCTCATAATAAAATGTGTTTTTCTTAGAAGATGCTACCAGACTCTTATTAAGATTTTTGGCTATCATGGACGAACCCAAATTTCCTTCCACAAAGTCTACAATGAGATTCCTCAGTTGGGTGTCCTGCCAAGGCTATCACGAATGACGGTTAGATTGTAATTCCCAGCTCACTGCATTGAAGGTAGATGTTGTCCCATCTGGAGGCCATTAGGCCCTGGATAGAATTGCAATCTGACGCGTGTCTATTCAGAATTAAATCCCATGAAGTTCCATGGGACATATGGCCACATAAATGGGTATCAGTCTGAACTGCAATCAAGATGGCAATGCCACTATCTCTTACGTGCATTAGCAAAACATCACAACCCCTCCCCTACAGAAGGAACAAAGTTTACATTGCAACACAAATGATGTGTGCTTTATCATTTCCCCCTTCCTTGATCCCCACCGCCAATTGATGCCCATGGCTGTTGTATCATCGCTGAACTCTGAAATAGTCTTTTGTGACCTGCCAGCAAGGAAACTGATAGCACTGGGGGCTTAACACCTTCTTATATTTGAACACCATATGCTCAAAGGGCATAGAAAAAGGTGTAAAATAAACGTTGTTCTGGGCACCGATTTCCAGCAATTCTCTGCTCCCTTCCTTCAAAATTCAGGGTGGGGGGTGGGAAATAACAAAGGGAGACGTTCATTTGTTTCCATATTTTTTGCTTTTTAAGCCATGAGACGGTGTTGTCAGAACCGAAAATGTTACTGGGTGAGGAGACAGAGGGATCTTTTTCTTGTTTCTTTTCCTCATTGCAGCTTGTTTCCAAGGCTAAACCGGTTGCCTAGGAAACCGCAGTAGGTGGAATCTGATTCAATGTGGTGGCCAGACCGAGCGTCAGAGATCTGTGGGCAGCGTTTCAATGAAGAGGGGAGACGGTCTCTGAAGAATTAAGGAAGGCATAAAATGGAAGAGAGAGAAGCAAAAAAAAAATTTAAAAATGCAGATTCAGGGTAATTCCTTTCCTAAGTGTGGGCGTGTAAAGTTGTGCATAAAAATAGCGGCATACATTCGAAATGTAGCGGAGACTAGGATCGAGCAAGATGGCTTGCCGAGAACAATAGGAACCTGCTATTATTCAGTATAATGGCTCTTCTAACTACTGTCGACTATGAAATGTGTTCGGTTTCTAACACTCTCATCTTAGAGATGGGGGGAAGGGAAGCCTGGTTTTCCTTTTTTAGGGCACAGACACGTACAGCCAGAAAAACTAGCACTTTCTCTCCAGAAAGAATCGCCGCTATTATTTGGAGACATATTCTTTGTTCAGAGGGCCGGTTATCTTCTAGTAAAATTCACGGAAGCAACCCACTTCCATTTTTAATACGTGCTGTGAAACTGATACGGTACTCGTGTGCGTGTGTCAGGTTTTGGGATAGATGGATATCTATTACAGACATAACCGAGGAATTAATTATTCAGTTATAGCCTTGGCCATCATCCAGTGGGTGAATGGAGCATCATATCATTCATATTCGTGGGGGTTTGAGTACCTGCTTCTGACACGCTGTAGTTCTTTCTGACTGCTGCATCACCCGGTTTAATAGCATGGAGATCGTGTTACTCTTCTGGGATCTGTGGATGTTAATAAAACATTGTGGCTCTCTTGGTCCCTCTCTATCTTGATTTATTCATGCTAGTGTGATGGAGTGGTAATGCCAACCTTGAGGCGGACTAATCCAACCCACACAGCAGCTCTTCTTGGATCCAAATTTCTGATCGTCAAATGGTGGCCTGAGAAGTGGGGTGAGGGGATCTGCTTGAATGCGCCAGCCCCCCTCTCTCTCTCTCTCTCTCTTTCCAATTGCAGATTTATTGGAAGAGACCAACTCCAGGCAGTCCTCAACTTACGACCACGATTGAGCCGGAAATGTATGGTGCTAAGCGAGACATGTGTGAAGTGAGCTTTGCCCCGTTTTACAACTTTTCTTGCCACTGCTGTTAAGGGAATCACTTCAGTTAGTCACACATGGTTGTTAAGGGAATCTGCCTCGAGTTCCCCTCTGGGTGAAGAGAGGCGGGGTATAAATATGACTAATAAATAAATCTGGCTTCCCCGTTAACTTTTGCTTGCCAGAAAGTTGCAAAAAGTGAACACATTATCCTAGGACACTGCAACCATCATAAATGCAAGTCACTTGCCAACTGTTTTTAGTTGGCCGGGGAAGAGAGGCGGGGTATAAATCTAATAAATTAAATAAATTAAAAAATAAATAAACTGTATGAATTTTGATCATGTGAGTTATGGAACGGTGTGCAATGGTGTGAAAAATGGTTGTAAGTCACTTTTTTCAGTGACGTTGTCACTTTGAACAGTCACTAATTGAACTGTTGTAAGTCGAGGACTACCTGTTCATCTGACTTGCACCATGCACCATGATATAGGCGTGTTGGGATCAGTCAGCCACACGTCCCAGTTTATTTAAATGAAGGATATTTGTCCCTAAGAACCTATGGCACTTTTTTCCAGGAGCAAAGAAGGAAAAGTTTCTTTCGGTCAGCTTTCATTCCAGTACTGCTTTACTGGATTGTAGCTAATATATCTTATTTGATTTTCAATAAGACTATGCTGTAATTCCTTCATATATTATACTTAGAGGAAGGGTGCCAGGAAATCAAGTAGCAAAATTGTCTCAAGTAAAGCAGAGTTTCCCCTCAGACCTGAATACAGTAATCAGTTTTTGGCAAACTGAGCTGGCTAAAAACAAAAAAACCCCAAGGCTTTTAAAGAGGATTACTCAGTGTTGGATGGAGAATAGAGGATTCCAGGAAAATGCTATTGTGAGATCTAGAGATTTGTGGCTTAATAAAAATGGATTTGAAACATAAACACCTACACAGGTAGCCCTCCACATAGGGTTGTGATGGAGTCTACCCATTTAAATCATAAGGGATGACAGTTGTAAAACAGGCCAATCACATGACTGAACCAGGGATAGGTTTCTGAACCGGTTCGAATAATTGCAGGGTTGGCTGAACCAGAAAGAATATCATAGTTCAGTCTATTCACCTGTCCGTTCCAGAAGCGCCAGCTGTGCACAGAACGCTCTGACGCAGCG
>JANHGC010004020.1:220970-231293 GCA_027560395.1 Boaedon fuliginosus | reverse complement strand
TTTCTTTTTTTTGCCTGCGCGCCTGTCCAGAGCCGCATTACCTCACCCGAGGGGAGGCGGGGCTTGGGAGGGGAGTGGGCGGGGCCCGGGCCCGGGCTCCCGGTATAAAAGGCGGCTCTCGGCACGAGCCCGTTCCCTGTCGCAGGTTGCCGGCGCCGCAGAGCGGGTGGGGGGGTCAAGGCAGGAAGGGCTGAAGCAGCGGCCACTGAGGGGGCGTGGGTGCGGGTGCGAGAGAGAGCCCAGGAGAAAGCCGTCGCCATGCGTGAGATCGTGCACATCCAAGCCGGCCAGTGCGGGAACCAGATCGGAGCCAAGGTACCCCCACTCCTCCTCCCCGGGCGAGGGGCTCTTTTGCTGGCCGGGTGGGAGCCCAGAGTGTCCCCCGCGTCTGTGAGCGGGGCAGGTGTTTCCCTCCACCTGCAGCAGTAGCATCAGAGGGGGCGGAAATCCAAGGGTCTCCGACCCCCGTCTTCTCCAAATCCAATATTTATTTTATTTTATTTGTATTTATTTATTCGATTCATACCCTCTCTCTCTCTCTGAATAATGCGGGTGGGGGGTGGGGTAGAATAGACACACGATTGCCTTCGCCAATCGGTTGTATCTTTTCTTTCCTTTGTTCTGCTTCAGGGGAGGGGAGAGATCGCTTGCCGGCGTTCATATAGTCGGGTTTAGCCAGAGGCTGGAGGATTAACCATGAATCACAATAAAAGCACGTGCTTGGGGCAATCAAGGGAGGGGTGGGGGGCATCACAGAAATGTTCCAGAGCTGAATTGACCGAGGTGCAATACTGCAAAGGGTGCAGCTGAACAGGATCCCCAAAAAAGCCCCCCCCCAAACATTAAATGAAAAAAATTATATGTATTTTGAATTACAAGGGTGGTGGTGGAGGTATCACAATCTTAGAGCCCCTAAGGGTCTTAATCTGGCCCTGGGGCACAAAAGAAAGGTAGCCGGAAGGCGAGCTTTACATGGGGCGCCTGGGCAGGGGTGATGGGGTGGAAGGCGTATCTTTTCCTGTTGCTTTTTAATGCAATGCCAGCTTAATGCGATGTCAGCTTCGAGCGACTTGATGGGAATGCAGGGATTCTGTTGAGCCAAGTCAAGAGACCTTGGCCACACCCTTAACTCCCCCTGCCATTCAGACGTACCCTTGGTTATATATGTGTGGAGAAAAGACTATAAACTAGAGGATATCTAATTTAATTGGAACCGAATCCCAGAATTTCAGTCCCCCCCCCCCAAAAAAAGGCAAAAGGCACAAGATATAGAATTATACTCCCTTGCGATTCTAATAGGCTGTCTTTTCACAAGGCTGCTGAGACGATGGAAGGAGAAATCATAGAAGAGACTCTCACTCCTTCTCTGCCATCTAGCCAGATCTGGTTGGTGGTGCCCATTGTTGGTGCTTTTGACACCAGGGCACAGAAGCAGGGTTGCTTGCTCTCCTGGGGAAATTGGGAGCCGGACGTGAGCTGCTCCGAAGGTTGGGAATAAGATCAGTCCAGCACTGGGCGGTTGTAAGCCTTCTGCAACCCCACCCCTGTGAGACAGTCAGAAAATGTTCAGCACGCATTCCGTAGATCTTAAAAATACTAAGCACCACTTGAGAGGATTCCTTTTTTTTCTTTCAAGGGACCTCAGTCAGGTGAAGTCAAACGTGAACATTTATTTTATATCTCCAGGAAGGAAGCTGACTTTTTTTATTATTATTATTTTTTGTAGGTAGGTGTGTGAAGCTCGCACCTACATCTTCAGTTATCCTAATGAGTGCAGTATGGGCAACGTATTTTCTTCCTAGAAACAGCCTCTGCTGTAAAATTGCACCGTGCTCTTTCATAAAGAACATTGAACATAAGGGGGAAATAAGACTAGTTTTAATTAGAACGTTATCTGAAAATAATAAAGAGCCAGGAATGGCAGTTATCTTTCATTTATGGTCCCCAACTCTTGTTTCTGGGCAAGAATACAGAAGAATGGGGGGGGGCGTTAGAATGAATGGCAACACACAGGACCTCTTTCTGCCTTCAGCTGTAACTGTGTCATTTCTTTGTGCTTTAACATCGCCTTCCGTTGACAGAGCTGCCTTGATTTTTGCTTCTGTGGCAGCAGAAGCGGCAGCTCTGGCGGCAGAATTAGCAACAGGGTGTGCCTCCGAGAAGCACATGTGTGCTGCTGCCTCTTCCTGGCATTTTGAACGCAGTTGCTAACAGCTCTCAAAAAAAAATCCCCATTCCAGTTCTGGGAGGTCATCAGTGACGAGCACGGCATCGACCCCACCGGCAGCTACCACGGAGACAGCGACCTTCAGCTGGAGAGGATCAATGTCTACTACAATGAAGCAACTGGTAAGGGTGGAGAGAGGAAATCTGTGATACGTGGTGCCCGAATTTTACCTTAAAAGAAGGCAGCCCCCCCCCTCCCCATCACAAGCAGACAAATCATTGATAACCCGCCTGGTTAAATCCTTAGCAAAGCGTGCCTGCCTGCCTGAAATTCCGTCCTGGTTTCCTTAGATCAGGCGTGTCCAGGTGTGGGCTGCACGCAGCCCTGGACAGCTGCTAATGTGGCCCACAAGATATTAAACACTGTTACATTATTACTGGTAGTCCTTGAGCTAGGACCGCAATGGAGACTCAAAATTATGTTCCTAAAAGAGAAAAAAAAATGTTAAGGGAGTTTGCCCCATTTTACGACTTTTCTGGCCACCGTGGTTAACCGAATCGTTGCATCTGTTAAGTTAATTAAGATGGTTGTTAATCAGAATTCCCCACCGACAGAAGATTGCAAAAGCTGGGACACTGCAACAGTTCTAAATATGAACCGGTTGCCAAGCCTCTGAATTTGGATCCCGTGACCATGGGGAATGCCGCCGTGGTCGTAAGGGTGAAAAGCGGTCGCAAGTCGCTTTTTAAAGTGACATTGTAGTTTTGAACGTTCACTAAATGAACGGTTGTAAGTCGAGGACTACCTGTATGTGATTTATATACATTACTACATTATATATTTTATTTGTGGCCCAAGACAATTCCTCAAAGTGGCCCAGGCAAGGCCAAAGATTGGCCATCCATGCCTCAGACTATCCCCTCCCCTTCTATTTGTAGCATAGCTGTGTTTCTTCACTGAGTAGCAATGAGTTGTCAAGACCATGGAAGCAGCCTTGTGTTTCTTTAAAAAAAATACATACATACATACGTACATACATACATACATACATACCATGTTTTCCCAAAAATAAGACCCTGTCTTATAGTTTTGTGCCTCCAAAAAAGGCATCAGGTCTTATTTTCAGGGGATGTCATCTATTAGTTAGGGGCACACCTATATTGGACACACAAGGTCAGTGAAATGAGGACCCAGATTGTTGGGGGCAATAAGCTGACTCTCGAACTGCTTGGGGAGTGTTGTAAAGCTCTGATAAGCAGTATATAAAAACATCTGAGTGCTATTGCTATCTCTGTGGTAAGCCGCCGAGAGTCCTTCGGGAATTGGGCGGCATAAAAATGTAATAAATACAATAAATGTAAAAATCAAGCTAGGTTTTATTTTCAGGGGAGGTCGTATTTTCAGGGAAACAGTATATTGGTTGGATCAGTAATACTGGGTTTTTTTCCCCCTTTTCCGCAGGTAACAAGTATGTTCCGCGTGCGATTCTCGTTGACTTGGAACCTGGCACAATGGATTCGGTCAGATCTGGACCTTTTGGTCAGATCTTTAGGCCTGATAATTTTGTCTTTGGTGTGTAGCTGATCTACATGACTTCTCTTTAAAAAAAATAATTGGGGCTGAAAAGCAAAATGGCCATTCTCGATGGGAACTGTCAGTGGAAAATAATGGGATGCTCTTGGCTTTTTTTGCACAAGAGTAGGGGTGGGGATTACGTGGCCCTCCATAATTTTTTTAAATAATGACTTCCAACGCTCCGCAGCAGCAGGGACAGTGCTGGTGGGAGTCAGATGCTGTAGTTTCTGTGAATTGCAAAAAGCTAGACTTGTTTTAAGTCATTTGAACTCCACATATATAAAGAATATATGTGAAGGACAGACTACTGACTCTTAAATCTATTTCACCTGCATTGGACAAAAGCATTTTTTTTTAAAGTAGACCAAAAAAAGAGTCAAGCATCTCTAGGCATGGGAAATTTGTGGTTTAAAAAGGTTAAATAAGCCTTATAGTCTTGGAGAAATTAATTCCCTAGAGTTAGGTTACAGCAGAGAGATCAGTACTGTAGCAGCATTTACCCTATTAGTATTAGAGAATAAAAGCTTCATTTTGACTTAGTAGTATGTGTGAAACTGTGATTGTATTTAAATGCAGCCTTGGAGTGCTCAGATATAAAGGAAATAAAATTATTTGGTATGTGCAAGGACATTCACATGTCTGGGTAGCTCCTTAAAACAACTACATCTTCTCCTCTGATCCCAAGGTCCTCGTTTAGCAACACGGTCCTTATTTAGCAACAATTGAGACCAGCAAGTTGGTAGATAAGCAAAGTGGGCGCTCAGTGAAAAATCATGATTTAGTGATTGAACTTCAGTTGCAAAGGCTGTATATGTGAGGATTGGTCACAAAGTGATTTTTCCTCATTCAACAGTCGCTGTCTGAGGCAGTTACTAAATGAGAACAACCTGTTAAATATTAATATGTAACGCACCTCCTGTGTGTATAATAGCTGGCATAGTCATTTAAAGAGCTGTTTTTAGAATTTGACCAAAATACAACTGAAGCTTATAAATAGTTTTTACATATGCATGGTGCAAGGTATTACTTGTGAAATAATTATTAACCTATTTTCTTCTGGGTATTTTTTTTTCTTTTAGGCCAGAGTGGCGCTGGGAACAACTGGGCCAAGGGCCACTACACAGAGGGAGCTGAGCTAGTGGATTCGGTGCTGGATGTAGTGAGGAAGGAGTCTGAGAGCTGTGATTGCTTACAGGGCTTCCAGCTCACCCACTCGTTGGGTGGAGGCACTGGATCTGGCATGGGAACGCTTCTCATCAGCAAGATTAGGGAGGAGTATCCCGATAGGATCATGAACACCTTCAGTGTAATGCCATCTCCAAAAGTGTCAGACACCGTTGTTGAGCCATACAATGCCACCCTCTCTGTCCACCAGCTGGTAGAGAACACGGATGAAACCTACTGTATTGACAATGAGGCGCTGTATGACATCTGCTTCCGCACACTGAAACTCACAACTCCAACCTACGGCGATCTCAACCACTTGGTGTCTGCCACCATGAGCGGAGTGACCACCTGCCTCCGGTTCCCCGGCCAACTCAATGCCGATCTTCGCAAGCTGGCGGTCAACATGGTGCCTTTCCCTCGTCTGCACTTCTTCATGCCCGGCTTTGCTCCCCTGACGAGTCGCGGCAGCCAACAATATCGTGCCCTGACGGTCCCGGAGCTGACTCAGCAGATGTTTGATTCCAAAAACATGATGGCGGCCTGTGATCCCCGCCACGGCCGATACCTGACGGTGGCAGCCATCTTCCGGGGCAGAATGTCCATGAAGGAGGTGGATGAGCAGATGCTGAACATCCAGAACAAGAACAGCAGCTACTTTGTAGAATGGATCCCCAACAACGTGAAGACGGCCGTGTGCGACATTCCTCCCCGAGGCCTGAAGATGTCTGCCACCTTTATCGGCAACAGCACCGCAATCCAGGAGCTCTTCAAGAGGATCTCTGAGCAGTTCACAGCCATGTTCCGGCGGAAGGCTTTCTTGCACTGGTACACTGGCGAAGGCATGGATGAAATGGAGTTCACGGAAGCCGAGAGCAACATGAATGACCTGGTCTCTGAGTACCAGCAGTATCAAGATGCTACTGCAGATGAGCAAGGAGAGTTTGAGGAGGAAGGAGAGGAGGATGAAGCTTAAGAGATTTGAGTAGGGTTAGTCCATAGGCAAGTGTCCAAGGTGAGAGCTGTTCAGCTGTACCAGTGCATGCTTTTCCAGTTATTCTTGGTGCTTTTTTCACTGTTGCCTCTGTCAGCAGTTTTTGTGACCCTGCTCTATTACTTTAATATTTATAAACTGGCAAGTTGATTTAATTAGGGAGATACAAATCCCATTAAATTTTAGCGCTATGAAGTTGAACTCTTCTTCAACAGTGCTGGTCGTAGGACCAGCTGTACATTATATATTAAAACTGTAAGAATAAACTCGCTTCCACATTTATGCAACTATAGATTCTGCACCCCTAACCTAATTGGTATTTAAGATAATTCTCAAGGAAAATTCCTGCAGGGATTAAAGTTTTATTAAAGAGAGATGTTATAATACTTTATCTAAATTAAGAAAGAGATTTACTGAGTGCTTTGTAAACAAAGCTTCTCTAGGTTGGTATCTTGTAGATGTGTTGTAATATGCAATTCCCAGATTTTCTAGAAAACACAAGATTTTCTTTCATGGGAACCGTAGGATCTACAGTCCCAACACTTCTGGAGTGGGTTACATTGGAGAAGAATTGCATATCCCTTGTTACTGACCATTGATCTTGATTCCACCGGAAAGGCAATAATCAAGAAAGATTAGTAAGAGTAATAGATTTCTCTACCAATTAGAGTAAGCAGAAATCTTTCTGGTCTACTCCCTGAAATATTTTTGCACATGCTAAAGAATATTCTACACAATTGCAGTAGGTAAAACTTTGAACAGGTTTTCCTCATCTTGTGCCTTCACAAGAACACCCACTGGATAGAAGTGTTTACAGTTGCAATTAGAATTCTGCAGGTAACTTGTAACACTTTTGTGATTTGATCATTTCCAACTTTTGGGATCAGGCTCCTCAAAAAGACGCAGGTATTGCAACAGCTGGATTCTAAAACTATTTTTTTTTGTAATACAGGAAATCATTGGCTTATAAAGTTAGGAGCTTTATTCCCTCTCACTTTAAGAACTAAGGCGGTATTTTTTTTTTAAATATTCAGAATCATTGTATGTTCCAAATCATGTCTGCAGCTTTTTTCTTTAAAAAAAACAAAAACTCCTTAAGACTTTGAGGCAGAAACGGGCACAATTGCAGCTAGAATACTAGTAGAGCAGGCATGAATGAATTCAGACAGCTGGGATGGAGCATGTTTTCTGTGGCACTGTCTTAACGTTGCTTTCTTTTGTGCATTGTGTAAACTCTTCAAGAATGTCTGCAGTAAAAATTCTACCATGGCTTTTGTGTGGTGTTCCATGTTGAGGACTCTTTGTCAAGGCATGCATTTTGAATAATGACTTCTGTTTGTGGTTTTCTTCAAGATCGAATCTGGGCAATAAAAGTATTTATTGAAACTTATGCGGCTCCCTTAATATTTTTTACAAATTCTTTGAGAAAAATTTCCCGCTTCTACCAGTTTTTCATTTCCCACATCCCAGAATCATTGGCATACATCCGTTTTACTACCATTTGGAGAAAAGATGGGTAGGGCATACAAGTGTCGCACTCTATCCCTTAAGAACACAGTTCCCTGTTGCCAGTTTCAGCTGAACTATGCCAGTCTCTCAGGAACAGCAAAGAAGTAGGTGCTTTACACAAGAAATTCTTCCACCATTTTGTTAAACTCTTCTGCAAATCGTAGATGTAAATTGTGTTTTCCCTCAGGCATAAAGTGCAACCTGCAATGACAAAAAGGTTGAATAGGTTAAAGTATGCCAAGGAAATAGGTACCAGCTGACCTTAACTTGCCATTTTCCAAATGACATTAAAATTAGAAATGGCGGCCCATGCCAGCCAATGGAAACCCTGCTTGGTCATGCTAGGGGTTGTGAGTTCTAGCAAACAAAGGGAACACTGGGTTGGTAAAGATTACTGTACACAGAGGGAGAAATAGGCTGATGCAATGGAAACAAACCAGTGGAGCAATAGAAATATGTGATCTGAAGCCAAATAATCATATTTTGTAAGTAAACTCTGGGCTAAGGCCTGATCATTTCTTTAGGCCTCTGTAAGTACAGGTATTGCAACAGAACTGATCTGTTTTGAAGGACATAATGAGATTATGGCTGATTTTAACTGCTTCCAAAGGAAACACTGAATGAACAAATTTATTTTTATTTTATTAGATTTATACCCCACCTCTCTTCCCTGGTCAAGGGGAACTCGAGGCGGCTAACAATATTAAAATACAATAACAGTACAATATTAAAATCATCTACACAATCACACGGCAGCCAAAAACTCTTCCAAGGAGTGTGTGTGTGGGGGGGCATGTCAGTTTGAGGCCCGCCGACAGAGACAGGTCTTAGTGGCTCTGCGGAAGGCCAACAAGGTAGGGATGGTTCTAATGTACGCGGGTAGCTGGTTCCACAGAGAAGGCCATAGCTCGGGGACCCACCAGCTGACATTGTTTAGCTGACGGGACCGGCAACAGGCCGACCCTATGGGATCTAATGGCGCTGGGAGGCATGCCGTGGCAGAAGGTCTCGAAGGTACCCCGCTCCTAAGCCATGTAGGGTTTTAAAAGTTATTAGCACCTTGAATTGCACCCAGAAGACCACTGGGAGCCAGTGCAGCTTGCGGAGGATAAGGTGTTATATGGGTGCACTGAGGTACACCCTTAATCACTTGCGCGGCCGCTTTCTGGACCAGTTGAAAGTCTCAGTGCTTTTCAAGGACAGCCCATAGGTCACTTTCTGTTTGGTTATGCTGGCTGTGGGCATAATAGAGGTTGAAGTCTAAAGCATCCACAAGCAAAACAGATTGGGGATCGATAGGGGCCTGGTTTTGTCCCACAAAAGTTTTCCTCAGAAATATGCCTCTATTCAGTGAAAGAAGGCTATAGTTTTGCCTTACCACTACCAAAAGCCCATAGTCTGCTTCCTAAGAAGCAATCTTTGATGTTTCTTCCTGTAGTTACTTGTCTCAGACCATAACCTCCAACCTTTTTGACAAGAGTCATGGTGGCACAGTGGTTAGAAGGCAGTAAAGGTAAAGGTTCCCCTCGCACATACGTGCTAGTCGTTCCGCCTTAGGGGGCGGTGCTCATCTCCATTTCAAAGCTGGAGAGCCAGCGCTGTCCCAAGATGTCTCCGTGGTCATGTGGCGGGCATGGCTAAACGCTGAAGGCGCACAGAATGCTGTTCCCTTCCCACCAAAGGGGGTCCCTATTTTTCTACTTGCACTTGTTACATGCTTTCGGACTGCTAGGTTGGCAGAAGCTGGGGCAAGTAACGGGAGCTCTCTCCATTAGGCGGCACTAGGGATTTGAACTACTGAACTTTCTCATCAACAAGCTCAGCGTCTTAGCCACTGAGTCACCTCATCCCCTTTAGAAGGCAGTATTGCTGGCTAATTCTGACTGCCGATTGCCAGCGGTTCAAATCTCAATGGCTCAAGACTGGCTCAGACTTCCATCCTTCTGAGGTCAATAAAATGACCCACAGTGTTGGGGACACTATGCTGACTCTGTAAATCGCTTGGAGAGGGCTGTAAAGCACTGTGAAGCGGTATATAAGTCTATTGCTATTGGGCCTTAATGGATTCACAGTGAATGAGTTTACCCTGGTAATATGTATGTTGCCAGAATGAGGGGGTGGTAGCGGAGGATAACCCAGATAACATTTCATTTTATTGCTGCTAATTCCAAATTTATTTTTATCATGCCTTTATTATTTTTATAGGTGACTCAAAAGCAGTAAATGTACTTAATACTATTTCCTCTTCCTATTTTCCTCACAACTATAACCCTGTTAAGGTAAGTTGAAATGATACAGAGCGAGTGGTCCACAGTTACCCAACCAGTTTTTCACAACTAACACTGGACTAGAACTTGCAGGCTCCTAGTATCTAGGCTAGCACTTAACCACTAGACCAAACTGGCTCCCAATTTGCATTCTTAAGCAGAATAGAGATTTGTGCTTCAGGGAAACTGTAAGGTGAACTTAATGTGCAAATCTTAATTCCTTAGCAATCTTGGAAATATTTGTATATCTCTGCAGCACTCTTAAAAATCTTATAGCACCTGAAGTCACCTATAACAAAAGCAGGAAGACATGGGAGGCGGTTAACGTTTTACAAAACAATAAATATTCATTACATCAGATTCTCATCCCACCAGTAAAATATGAGACTTACCGTGAACCTTGGATATGCTTGTGGATGTATTCTGCATGGAAACGGGGTACCAATGCATCTTTCTCACCATGTATAATTAGTGTTGGGCATTTAATAAGAGGCAGTAGACGCTGACAGATATCACCTGCGGAGGAATAAAATGAATTTATTTACTTATTTACTTATTACATTTTTATGCCGCCCAACTCCCAAAGGACTCTGGGCAGCTTACAACATGGATAGCAATAGCACTCAGATGTTATATACTGCTTATCA
>JANHGC010004020.1:55470-65898 GCA_027560395.1 Boaedon fuliginosus | reverse complement strand
AAGAAAGAAAGAAAGAAAGAAAGAAAGAAAGAAAGAAAGAAAGAAAGAAAGAAAGAAAGAAAGAAAGAAAGAAAACATATTTTTCTCTTGGGAAGGATTACTAGTATTTTGCTGTTATATTTACTATGTATAAATTTTAAACACTTAAAGTTCTAATGATTGAGTTTCTAAACTTTCCTGTCATCTGTTTACTATTGGCTAAGAATCAGTGATCTAGGGAGAAAATCCAACCGAGACATGACAACTACAACTTTTGGGCACGTACAGAACTGCTTTGAAATGAACAAAGAAAGAACATTTACAGATGGAACAAAAGGGCAGGCATTGATGGGGGAGGGGTGGCAAACTATGTTTGATGTAGCTGCCTTTTTCTCCTCCCAACCACTTCAACTAATATTAATTGATAAAGACAACTCAAAATATATATTTGTGTGCTTTTTTTTTCACCCTCAGTATATATGTTTCTGCTTTTGCCTTCTCCTATTCTGTCTTGGAATTATCCTGTTCCCACTGTGTGCATCTCGATCTTTCCCCTTCTCTATTTCAAACTTTTATTTCTTTGAATGGTCCCACTATTTCTTCTTTTAAATGTTGCCTCTTTGCCCCTTGATCCTGCTTGTTGTTTTCATTCGCATTTTGTCCTCTTTAAAGCCCTCTCCTTTATGGCCTTCTTCTGCCATATTGCCTTGGTTTATTGGTTTGTTTTTATCACTTTAGAAAGTTCTTCCATTTGTTCCCCTTTTATTGCTGGAGTGTCCTTATTTCTCATCTGATTTCTCTAATGTGCATGTTTGTTTTTCCTTGTAACTTCAAGCTTCCAATCACTTTGCACTTTATTCGTAATAAATCTAATTGCTCTATCTCTTTGCTCTTTTTTGCCTCTGTTAACACTTTTGAATTTTGCTTCCTTTTCTCCAGCACTGCCTTTTCTTTTGTTCCTGTTCTCTTCTTTACACTAATCATCCTCCCTGCTGCTAAAACCATTTTACTCACCAAAGGCAGCAGATCTTGTGGATTACTCAAATTTATTTCAACTTATTCTAAAGTACTAAATAGATACAAGTAGGAAACACAATTTTACAGTTTGGAGTAGAAGACTTGCTGGTCAAAACAGAGTTTGAGGTATGAAGGGGGATTTGTATAATGAAGAATTAAAACTATGGTCAGCATTCAGAAGGGGATGCTTTGTAAGATGTATCAGAACAAGTAAACTACATTTCCTCAGCTTTTCAAACAGCAACTCCCATTGGAAGTCTTGAACTGCTGCTTCAAAACATATCCCCAGTTATACATGCATGGACAATTGCTATGCTGTTGCAGTCTAAGCAGAAATGTCTATGCATATACACGAATGTGAAGACATAAAGGTAGGGGAAAGTAAACAGAAAATTGTATCAAAATTCAGGAGGAGTTTGACAAGCTAATAAAACGGGTAGAAATTTGAAAACAGGAAATCCTTCATTTGGCCAGGAAAAATTAAAAACATGAGAGAACATGCCATGCAATCATATATATCACAGAAGTAAATGATAGTTATTTATGAATAGATATGCATAGGAATACACAATACACATTCACAACGAAACTATTTTCAAAGAATATTGTTTCTCTTTTTCTACTTACTGTACCAGCAGTTCTCAACTTACAACTGTAATTCGGACCAGAACTTCCATTGCAAATCATTGTGGTTGTAAGTCCTGTCAGAGCAGGTTTTACGACATGTTCGTGGTGGTCATTAAATGAATCCAGCTCTTTTAATGGGCATATTTTTGGTCATTATTCACAAGTCACAGCAAAATTGAAAATCATGATCACATGACCAAAGGACACTGCTACCAGTTTTAAATATGAACCAGTTGCCAAGCACCTGAATTTCATTTATTTATTTATTTATTAAATTTATACCCGCCTCTCTTCCCCAGTCCAGGGGAACGTGAGGTGGCTTACAACATAACTAAAGAACAATCAGTAAAAACATAATAAAAAACACTAAAATAACTATACAACTCAACTATTAACTCCAATCATACAACACGCATACTATCATTCTTATAGGGGAGTCATCCATGCCTGCCGGCAGAGCCAGGACTTCTGGCTCTGCGGAAGACCAACATATTCGGGATGGTTTGGATCTCCATGGATAGCTGGTTCCAGAGGGCTGGTGCTGCCACAGAGAAGGTCTTTGACCAGGGGCAATGCCAGCTGGCATTGCTTAGCTGATGGGACCCATAAAAGGCCAGCTCTGTGAGTTCTAACTGGGTGCTGGGAGGCAGAAGGCGGCAGAAGGCGGTCTCGAAGGTACCCCCACTCCTAAGCCATGAAGGGCTTTAAAAGTTGTCACTAGCACCTTAAATTGCACCTGGAAAACTATTGGAAGCCAGCGCAGCTCGCGGAGGACAGGTGTTATATGGGTGCACCAAGGTACACCCTTTATCACTCATGCGACTGCATTCTGGACCAGTTGAAGTTTCCAAGTGCTCTTCAAGGGCAGCCCCATGTAGAGCACATTACAGTAATCTAGTCGAGAGGTAACAAGGGCATGTGTGACTATAAGAAGAGCCTCCTGGTCCAGGAAGGTGTGCAACTGATACAAAAGGCGAACCTGTAGATAAGCTCCCTTGGCCACAGCCACCAAATGATGGTCCAATTGCAGCTGTGGATCCAAGAGAACTCCTAAGTTGTGCACCCTTTCTGAGGGGAGCAATCCCCCCCCCGTAGCATTAGAGATGGCCAATCCATAGGACCATGGGGAGGCAAACATCCAAAGCCATCTTGTCAGGGTTGAGTCTGAGCCTCTTGGTCCCCATCCAGATCCTCACATCCTCCCGGCACTGGGACATCAGCTCGACGGCATCACTAGTTCGGCCTGGGGCAGAGATATACAATTGGGTATCATCAGCGTACTGATGATACCCTACCCCGTGCCGTTGGATGATCTCACCCAGCGGTTTCATGGAAATGTTAAATAGTAGAGGGGAAGGGATCAAACCCTGAGGAACCCTGCAAGGCAGGGGCCTCGGGTCCGATCTCTGTCTCCCCACCAACACCAACTGGGTACGGCCTGAGAGATAGAAAAACCACCGCAGCACGGTGCCTCCCACTCCCAACCCCCTGAGCAGCCCCAAAAGGATACAATGGTATCAAAAGCCGCTGAGATGTCAAGCACCATGATAGGGGAAGATCCTCTGTTCCGGGCCCGCCAGAGATCATCTACTAGTGCGACCAATGCCATCTCAGTGCTATACCCAGGTCTGAAACCCGACTACAAGGGATCTAGATAATCAGCTTCCTTCAAGGTACGTAGGAGTTGAAGTGCCACACCTTCTCAACAACCTTCCGTAAAAAGGAAAGGTTGCGAGACTGGATGAAAGTTGTTCAAAACAGTTGGGTCCAGGGAAGGTTTCTTGAGGAGGGGTCTCACCACCGCCTCCTTCAAGGCAGTAATATGAAGTCTCAGGATCTGGGTTTCAATAAACGTGTAGCCATTTGAAAGAACAGCTTTGCAATTTAGGACTGCACTTTATGAACCCAAAAGAAGTATCTGTTGAATATGTAAACGTTGGCTATAAGTACATAAGTATCAATGGTACCATGGGAATTAATATTTCTAAGAAAGTGAGAATCAAGATTTGGAAATTTAATGTCTTCTTACCAATCTCATCAAATTAAAGCAGCTCCTGCTTTAATACTGTTTTCTTTAACAGGTTGGATTTTTTCCTGTCCATCGAAAGGTAAACTGAGTACAGTGGTAGCGAAAATTTGAAGACTTCAATATGAAGTGCTTCAAGTTCCTTTGTAAATTTGTTTTGGCAAAAGAGAACTAAATGTTGGAAGAACCATCTCTAAAGTTTTGTTAGGTCTGGTTTGAAGAGAACATGAAAGATTTGAGTTCCATAAAGCCTTAAATATCAGCAATGTGGGCTCTTTGGATTATTCAAATATTTTAAATTGCTTTAGATTGGCATGCAGTTTCACATGTGCTCATGTACACTTGATACTGAAGAATGTCGGTATTATTTATATTTTCATTTCCTTTGTTAATAATTTGTAGGACAGTATATTTTGAAATGTATTAGAAATAATTAAAAAAAAACTTTTACCCCAACACAGATGTTCCTGTCCTTTTGTTCTGTAACAAGGCATTATACATGTATATGCAGAAACATCTGGAACTGGAAGCGATGGAATTGCATGAACATTTATTCATATGTCTAGGACTGTCTTTTCATCTTTTGTACGTATTAAATAGAGTGAAATACCACTCTTCATCACCTACTCATACTACTCTGCACCACTTTATATAATTTTCTTCCAGCCCTGCTCTGGTATCATAGCCGGACCTAGAAAACTAGTATTTGTGACAAGATAAAGTAAAAGATGGTTCAGGATTTCATGCTCTATTTAATGAAGTAAAAAACAACAACCCATCCTTGCTTTATATATTTATAAAGACATGAATGAAATACATATGTACCATATCACATCTAGAAGATTCCTTGGCTAGGTGTACATTTTCTGCCAACAAGTACACTTGTATAGAAACTCTATGACTCCCTCTATCAGGCATATGAAGCCTTAGCTCGGAGGGAAATTCTAAGACACTAACAGATTTTTGAATATGCTCTAGTCATTCAGAGGAGGAAATTTCATTTTTCAGTGAGGTTTACTGAGTGAATTTATAATATTTAAAGTCATATGTATTTAATCAAATCCTATTATTATTAATAATATACAAATATTACTGATATGCATTTAATACTTCATACATATTTTAGAACAGTTGGATTTTTTGTTGTTTTACCGAATTAAATCAATGAATCTAACAAATTCCTCCCTCAGAAAAACATATTATTCACTCCAGATAATATGGTTAATAGTAACACTGAACAAAGGAAAGTCAAGTCAAGAGAAAACACAGTCCCAATAATTTAAAGGGGGAAAAAAAGAGAATAATCTGGAAAATAATTTGGAAAATACATCTACTCATGCAGATGTATTTATTGAGAGTTTGGCCAGCCAACCAATATTTGCAGAATGATTTTTAAACTAATTAAATTAGTGTTAACCTAACCTCTCTTAAACAGGAAAACCAACTCAAACAAACAAAAAAGGAAAGCATACTAATTATAGTTTTTCCCTTCAACCCAGAATTCACATGGGTATTCTGGAAACCTCAATGAAATTCTAAATGCTTTGGATCACTCACTTTACATATATATGGTTTGGCTCAGTATGCAAAAGCTTAGCCAAACAATCTGTAAATTTCCTGAAATTGTTGAAAAAAAGCTAACAAGACAAAACAAAATTATTCAGTTGGCAAGGGTTTTTCCAATTGAAACGCACTATTTCATACATTAAAATTACACATACATTGCCCTTTGCATATCCTCATTAAAAAATAAAGCACCCAATGCAATAGAAGTTTTCAAAAAGGCTTTTTTTTTCTCATTAAGCTTCTCAGAAATAGCTTAGTAGCTTAGATGACAGAACAAGATTGCACGCTTCTGATTTTAAAATGGATGCGTTGTTTAGTGCACCTCATAAAAACTTTATCTGTATATTACATGAACCTATTTCTTCTGTTTATTTTTTATGATTAAGAGTTGAAAAATAAACAAGTTTAATATAGAGATGTAATAATTTCAGGGGGGGGAAACCCCCCAATTCAAAACGTGACTGTTTCTTCAGAATCATTTGAAATAATGCATCTGATGCCATACTAACATGAGGAGATTATGAATCCAGTAAATGGCTATGCTGGCAATAAAAACCAACCCCCCCCCCCCAAATGGTTTGTTTATTCATTAGTAACACAAAACAGGGCAAAGAATACTCTCTTGTTCCACTAGAAACCACATCATCAGCTCGCAGTGGTATCAGGAAAAGAAAGTTTAACATGAAACTAATTTCTTAATTGGTTGTCTAGCATTACATGAAAGTACAACACAGAAGCAGGGAAGTACAACAAGCACATATACCCTCAGGACTAATGAACATCTGGAGTACATTAGCAAAGCTGATTTCTCCCCCCCTCCCCCCAACTTGTCCAGAAGATAGTTCTTCAGGACTGTGTGTGTGTGTGTGTATATTATATATATATAATATGGAAAAGAAAGAGTTGCTGCACAAATTGGTCCTAAAACGTATCTCTCTCTCTCTTAAAACAAGTAAAAGTGGAGTATTTTTTTAAAGCTCTGAATATAGATCAAATGTTGGGGTTTTTTTTCTATTTCGTAAGAGATTATTGGGATGAACCATACAAGATGTTCTAGACGTAAACAAAAGGAAAACCTTGGCAATTATAATATATGCAAAATGTATGATATTCTCTCTGGGTGGAATATTCCTACCTTGCTATGTTTATATAAAAATGTATTCATGATACCTTAATGTAATCGAGCACAGATGTAAAATTAAGAAGAATGTATATCTACAAACAATGCACTAATCAAGACGATGTAAAAAAAATGTGAATAAAAACCTTGATATAATTTATTTTAACACTTTGTTATATTACTTATTACAAGGACATTTATTGAGATTGCAATTTTCAACCAGTGTAGCTACGCAATGTATTAGCTATGCAAAATCATAGCTGTGTTGGAAAAATAAACACATGATAACATCTCTGAATGTAACATCAGACTAGCTTCAATAGGTTTTTATTTTAATAGGCGCAAATAAAAAATTGTAATTAACATAGCATTGTAATTAACCATCTCCAAAATAATAGTTTGACTCTATTTACTAAGTATGTGACCATATATATGTTTATTAAAAGTAGTTTTACCATGGGCTTCTAGCGTTAAAAGGACTGTACAATCATTTTTCCCCAGAACTTTTTAGCTGGCATTTATTTTTCCTTAAAATTAAGCAGTCTTATCCTGTGTTAAAATGAGACAGCTGAAAGTGGTTGGAGAGAGCTGATGAATAAGGTTTAATATTAAGAGATACTATCTGCCATTCATTAAAAGTAGTTATTACATTTTGTTTCCATTATGTAATAGTTTGTTTTCAATATCTTCATTAAAATGAGGAAAACCCCAAAGAAAATACCACTGCACTATTAAATAACGTATCGTAATGCAATGGAGCTCTATAATTTTTATGGAAAAAATTATTTTCCATAAAATAAATGGAGAATAAATGTCCACTCTTAATAAAATAAAATTATCTATTAAAGTGATAGGAAAAATTAAAATATTTACTCTTTGTGCACTATATCCTGAGCATTCACAAAGGGTACAACAGAAAGAAGAAAAACGGATCTGTAGCTGCTGGGTTCTCTAAAGGGTGGCAGACTTCCTCACTGCCTTTAAACACCTTTGAACATTTTTTTCCTTGTGCACAGCAGGCCCTTGTCCCATGCTGCAGCCTGACCACCCACTGTTGCTTGTTGACCAAACAGGCAGTGCCTAAAGTCTACATCAACAATAGTAGGATAGGATTCCTTTCAAATGGAAGACTTTCAATTTTCAGAAGCAAGAAATTAAGGAGGTTCCGTTAAAATTAATCCGAAGTGAGAATACATTTTAAAAGGCTGGCTTGTTCCCTGCCCTGTATCATTCAATATATATTTTATGTATTTAGCAGATATTATTTCATATATTCCTATAACCCTGTATCATTTAAAACCTAAAGGAGAACAATGATAGATATTAAAAAGGCACACTAAAAGGGCTACTTAGTCTCACTATGCTGTTTGCTGCTATTATTGTGGATTATTTCTATTAAACAAAACTTTTAACATATATTTAAAACTACAAATTACACTACATTTGATCTTAGCCAAAAGGGCGAGAAGCGATTTTATCATAGATTTTATCTGTTATTTATTATTTTATTCTAGAATTTTTAACTGTATATTTACAGAGTGTTTTTATTTGTTTGGGTCTCTGGTCTATGACTGTAAAAAAACTGAATTGATTGATTTGAAATACAAATTACATTTTTATACAGAACAAACTGTATTGATTCAGAGTAAGTTACATCACCGAAAACCCTCCCACCCAAGAATTAAATGAACCTTCATTTAAGCCATTCTGTGTTAATTGTAACTAAATTTGTATCAATCCAATGACTTAAAAGTATCTGCAGTAATAAAGGAGGGTTTTTTAAAAAAAATCATGAGATTTTCACGAAAGGAGGAAATAAAGCCAACTCTCAATATTTATGTTGCTTCTCAATTGCTTCTGTTAATGCTTTAAGTGAATAATATAGGGGCAAACAAACCCTCCTATTTATTCATTGGGATCTCATTGGGAGTCTTTAAATTGCACGGGGAAAATGACATTTCTAATGTGAAAGAAGCCAAAACTTTGGCTTTGCTTCTCAAAGATGGTTGGAGAGGACAGGAACCACAATCTCTTCCCCAACCTGGCCCCCTCCAAATGTCTTGGGACCAAATGAGATAGCTAGATTAGAAAATAAGATCTGGTTGCTGAGTGGATTGATTTTCTCCTCCTGTTTCCAATCCGCAAGAGATGAGAAAATATTCTGATCCAACTGCAATTACCGCTAAGGGGATTTACAAAAGTTGTAGTCAGTGTAGAATTTCATGTTTGTTTGATGCCAGCGGATAAGCAAACTTTACCGATTTTGAAATGAAACCATTTATCACATTTAACATGTGAAGTTATATACAGCATCTGCTTCCAAATGCTTGTCTCAATATTTGCATGATCTGCAAATCTGCAAGTATTTGGAAGTGGATTAATTTAAATAGGATTTAGGAAGGCATTTCGTTTCAAGACAAAATTCCTAGTTAAGATGTATAGGAGTTTCCCCAGCTTTCCCTTTATTATTCATTTAACATACATAGTTAGCAGATTTATATTAATGCAGGTTCATACTGTTTTAAAAATGAAATCAAAAGAAATTATCATCTCAAGAGTCTTTAAGATTATGTTAAATTGATGAAAACTTTTCCAATCATGTCAATAATTACCATTTTATTTTTTGATACCATGCCAAGGCTGCTAATAATAATAATAATAATAATAATAATAATAATAATAATAATAATAGTTGCTGTTGTTGTTGTTGTTGTTATTTATTGAACTTGTATGGGCGGCTCACAACCATAAAATACAAGTAATAAAATCTAAAATCACGAACATCTAAAAAACATACATTAATATAAAAACACATTACCATTAGGTATTACAAAAATATTCTTATATTCTTAGAATTAGGAATGGGAGATAGGGGTTAGATGTAAAATACCCCACAGCTGTAAAAGCACTTCCTCCATATGCACACTCTACAGACAACAGAACCAGCTGCTAGGATAACAAATTTTTAAAGCTTTTTTTGACACAGACCACGCTGGTCTACCTGATCAAATAAAAATATGCCACACATTGCAAGGTGGATATAAATGTTGCATAAGATAAGAAAAGGCCATACTGTATTCTGATTATCTAGTCCTTAGGTATAACTATTAGTAATTTCATATAAAGTTTTTTTTTCAACTAGAACGACTGAAAAATCTGCCTTCCTTTTAAAAAAAAAGAAGTATGCAATACAAAAGTATGCAACACACCATAAAGGAACTATGATTTTCCTTCATAATTAATAATAGGATTAATTCAAGTTTTCTTAACAAATAATCTCACCAGCTGTTTATCTAAATTCCATCCCCATGTTTATAATAATATACAAATCAGGAGGAGCTAGCCTGAAGGCCTTTTTGCTTATTCTATTACCAGTAAAAAAAAAATGAAAACAAAAATTACAGACCAAGCAGCCATGTCATATTATAATTCTTCCCAAACGGGAAGAAGTAGTTTTATCACATTAATCAGCATGGGAAATTCTGACGGACGATACTCTTGTGGTTATTGTAATTCAATTTGTTTTAGACTTAACATAACATATCAATTCAGTCCAAGCAAGAAATTATGTACAACACTACTGGATGGTTTTATACACTGACAAATCCATTATGCTGGAATTAAGTCACATGATGGCATAATGTAGTGTAAAGCTATCCTATTTGGTATAATTGTTGATACGTTGTTTTCATGTTTGTTGTTTTCACCCACAAAAAACCCTCATGTACCTGTGCACTCAAACCTGTTCCCTCCCTTTGTAGTTTAGAGTTCTGGTGTAAGTCAAAAAAGCTGTCAACTTATTTAATACCTTAATATTCCACTGTGGTAAATTTTTAAGGAGGCTAAAAAAGTAAAGAACAAAAAAATAAGCATAACCACAAATAAAACAATCTAATAAGAACTAAGAATAAATTTAACCATATTTTTTTTAAAATCTATTAAAAGTCTGGCAAAAGAAATGATACGATTTTCTGAACACTGAAACCAGGGGTTCAAACACAACTGCAGGGGGAGTGTGTTCCTTAGCTTGAAAACAATGAAAAAAATCCTCTTTCCTGCATGGGGGGTGGGGGTGGGGCCGATGATAATGGAT
>JANHGC010004020.1:37346-55370 GCA_027560395.1 Boaedon fuliginosus | reverse complement strand
ATTTGTCCCCCCCCAGTGTAAGAGATGGAATTTCAACTGGACCACGGGGGGGCAGTACCCATAGCCACTCGGTCTTGGCAGGTGCTTTCATAATTTGCTACCCAAATAACCTGGATTTAAACATTCAAACATTTTAATTTTCTTATGTATCTTATAGTACAAATATGCTTCCATCTATTTACTTTATTTTGCTAAACTGCACTATTTTAAATCCATTCTGGCTTCTTAATATGAATTTGCATAAGCCTACTTAATCTGCTTCCATTTCATTATTTTCATAGATTGGGGCAGGGTTGGATAAAAAGAGGAAACTGGTGTTTTTTTTAATGGACAAGACATATGATGAGGTTTTACTGAGATTACTCCTTAATTATTAGGATCTTTGTTTTTCTTTCCCGCTTTCACCTCTTGATACTCCTTTAGAAGGGCAGCCAAAAAATCTGAAATTGTTTCAGCATGAAGTGTGATTAATTTTTAATGTCTGAATATTTTATCTAATTGCATTCAGAAATAAGTTTCCGCACATAGTTAGGGAAGCATAGTTGAAAAGTGAGTTGTGTGACCTTCATTACCCAGTGTTTGTCAAGGTCACATTTAAAAAATAGCACCCGAGAAGCAGGCAGCGCCTTTTATAGCTATGAAACAAGCCCCATCAGTTCATGAACTTTTTTTTTTAAAGTTAAATTAAGATATATCTTTTCTTTGTGACATGGAAACTGTTTCAACCTAACTATATTGGCAAGTGTACCAGTATGCTGTTTTCCAAGAGTAAAGTAGTTTTCACATCCTTATCCTGGCGCAGTTGTTTATTAGATTTATATCCTGCCTTTCTTCCATGGAATGGAAGCTGATGCAGATGGAGCTCTGGCATATGCTTCCACCCAGGCGCTAATCAGACCCAGACCTGCAGTGTTTATTATGGGGCTCTTAATATTGCATGCCGTGTTTACGATATTCATCAGAGCAACCAGTGGGACCTAAACTACCATATTACCAGTGCATGGTAATGTTTTAACGTAGGAGGGGCTTATGTGACATATCCTGGTAACATATCAAGGCAATATTAATCATTTAAGCCTCATTAAGTCCCCTCATTCTATGTGGTTTGAAGGCTTTGGCATTATTTAATATAGTTAAGCCAGCCCACGTTCATTCAACATTGGCACATATTCAAGGTTTTGTCTTTGTGATAGAAAGCTACGAAGTCAATACAAACTGATGAATTTAATCCTTTAAAGATAGAAAAAGTGGAATAGTTATAGCATATACCATTAAATAGCACATTTTTATAAAAATTGGAGAAGGCCCCAACCCACTTTCAAGCTCTTGGAGCAGCTCCAGTTTGTTCAACAGAACAGTTTATTCATTATCCATTTTTGAAAGATAACAAGGGAGAAAAAAAATGACATGTAACACCCCCATTCAGATGGTTACCTGACCAAATTGTATTCTTTGTTGGAAAAACAAGCATACATCTCCAAATCTGAATGTTAGGAAGGCCAAATATGAGATCTTTCACCAAGAACTGTTTAGTCCAGACAATTTTGCACATAGTTGCATAAGAGATCACTGAATGAGATGATAGAATTTATGAGTGCTGCTGCTCATAAGTTACTATTGAGTCTGAAGCAAGTAAATTCCTTAAAATAGTTATCAGTTACAAGAGATGGCAGTGTTTGTCTCATCCTCATTGCATTATGTACAGTCACAGACAATGAGAGGCCAATATATGAATCTTCAAGTGATCCTGTGATCCTTAATAAAGCTTTTGCAGTTCCACATGATTGGTATTATCAATAAATATGCCATTACCCCCCTCACCTTTTTAAAGTTGCCTTTCATTAAATAATTTGTTATTCAATAGTTCCTTCAAATCCTGATGTAATGGAACTGTAATATCTCCCCATGTTAAATCACATCTCTTACAGAAGCAAATTGTCAGTTTATGCTGATTTTGCATTCTTGATTAAGGTAGTAGTTTTCTAAGCAATGCATAGCATCTAAATGAGGCTCTTTAAACAAGCTTTACAACACAAAAACAAAAACTTTAAGCAGATGATATTGGGAAGTCACAAGTCATGAAGGCATCTCTAACTACTCCCTCCCACTTTTCTATTAAATAAACTAGTGACCATGACTGATGTTGGAAGAATAAAACATGCAAACTGTTTCACTGGTTGTATGAATTTTCAATTCTTTTCTCTGGTTCACTCAAAGTTGTATATATACCAAAAAGAAGGAAGCAAATTTCTTTCTATCATTATGTCTTAAGTTAGGTGTCATCGAGTCAGTCCCATTGCCTACCCGGCTTCATAGGCAAATGTTTACTATTTTGACTAGCTTTAGCAATAGCCCACAGCTCTTTCTAGAATATTCCAAAAATTAATCCATGTCCTCCGTTGTACCTTTCTTCATTGTTCAACTTCACATACATAATCATAATTTTGGAACCAACACTTTGATAAGAATTTTTTTAGATTTTTTAAAATTAAAAACGAGTAAATAAATGGAAAGCTGAGACTCGGATGTCCACACAGTTATTATTCCCAAGGATGACTACAAAATATTTATAACATTTTATAAGGTTGCATGTGGGCACATATGAATGGGGCCCCAAGGTAGTCTTATAAAAGAAATATTATGTAGGGCTACATCACTTTCCTTAACTGGAAAATGTGACCATCTGCCTAGAAGGAACCTGAAATGCTTCTGGAAATAAATGAAATAGATGTTAGGCCCCCAATATTAAATTGGTTGTAGAGAAGCAACCACAATCCATCTTGATTTCAGGCATACCTTGGGACTAGGCATGTCCACTATGACACCAATTTCTGGAATGTGCAAGTCTTGCTTGGCATTTATCAGAGCTACCATGTTAGCAATGGAAAAAAAAGATTATTCCTTTTTTTGGGGGGAGGAGGGAGGGAAACTGCTTCAGCCTCCTCACAATTCCAAATACAGCAACTGCAATTGTCGGCAGTTTTTGCCTTTGATTTGTACAGAATTGTATACAAAAACAGTTACTATTTTCGTCTCTTTGAGATTTCTCTTTATCGAGTGTTTTCACTGATTTAACTTGCTATCAAATTTCTTTTTTCAGATATATCAATTAATATGAAGATAAAAATACTGTATTTGTGCCAGTAAGGATTACTTTGGAATTCTGACTGAACTTCATCTGCTACTGACTGAACTTCATCTGCTGTTGTATATTCATTCACGGTATCTTTTTTGCAGCTGCTTTGTACTTCATCACTCTGAGCAAACCCACAATTAATCCAAAAATTCCAGATACCGATAACTTATAAACAAGCCAAGGAAGCACTTGTTCCAATTTGGGAGGAACCAAACGTCTGACCTGACTCAACTGAGAACTTTATTCAAACTTTTTGTTTCTTGTCTTCAGTCAATTGTCAATCAAATATTTCATGATCACTGAGCTAAGTGAGGCACTTTTTTCAAGAGCTTTTTTTTTTAAGAGTCTGAGAATTAAATAATTGTTTGCTTTCATTTACCTGTTGACACTCTAAAGGCATAGTGAGACGCTTTCGTAAGAATTTTGTTTAGATTTTTAAAATTAAAAACAAGTAAATAAATGGAAAGTTGAAACACTGCAAATTTCCACAGCAGGTTGCATTTTAGGTCGGTACCTCAGTAACACTCTGAAATGCTTATTATTGTTTTCAATAATCCTTTCCACAATTGATTCAGAAGAAACATGGGTTAATTGTTTGCAATTTCCTGAATGTTCCACCCCCTTTCTAAAGATGAAAAATTAACTATTTTCCACTGTCCTAGTACAGAAATAAAAATGTATCTTAGGACCAAATTTTTATTTAAAAATCAAATTTATATTTGACCTGTTTAGGAACTTTCAGGTAATCTACTCATGGATCTACTCATTTATTTACTTTTACTCTTGTTTTTATTTGATTTCATTCTTCAGATACTTTATCCAAAAGAGCAACAATAGCATATACTTTATACCAGATCAAACCTTTTGACCATCTACTCAGTTCTTATTCTAACCTGCAGTAGTTCTTTTACTTCTCTACTGGAGATGCCTGAAACTGAGATTCAAAACTACAGGCAGCCCCCAACTTTCAACCATTTGTTAGAAGTTACAACAGTGCAACTTATGAGCAGTTTTCACACTTAGGATTCTTGCAGCATCCCTATGGTCACATGATCAAAATTCAGGCACTTAGCAACGGGCATGTATTCATGACAGTTGCATTGTCCCACAGTCATGTGATCAGCATTTATAACCTTCCTAGCTGGCTTCGGACAAGCAAAGTCAATAGGGGAAGCCTGATTTGCTTAACAACTACATGATTCACTTAACAACTGCAATGGTTTTCTTAATAACTGCGGCCAAAAAAGTTATAAAATGGACAAAAATCACTTAACAACTGCCTTGCTTAATTTTGGGTTCAACTGTGGTTGGAAGTCAAGAACTACCTGTATACTACTAAGGAAAGCTCCCCCTTTTAAAAACCAAGTCAGGCATGAGGAATCTGTCCTACATGTACATAACTGAAGGAAAGATCCATAAATAGACAATTCAGTCAAAATTTTTGTGATATTTAAAAGAGAGCAATGCTCAATTTTAGCTGTCCGGAGTCCTATGGGAGTTGGGCGGCCTATAAATCCAATAAACAAACAAACAAACAAATAATAAATAAATAAATAAATAAATAAATTTGGGAATTCTATAATTTTAGTCCTTATAGCTTTGAAAAGTGAAGAAACAGCATTCTTTAGAGGAAGATTTTGACTGTAAAAAAGGTTAGCTGGTGTTCTGCAGATTTTGTAATGTATCATAGCGGGTGAATTTTAAATAAGTCAGCAATGGCTTCTACGATATTCCTTACGATATGTATTTTGAAAAGGGCAGCATGAAAGTGTATATTCTGAGCTGTCAACTATATAAAAAAATAAAGAGGTTTCAGGATATATGGGATGAGGTGTACACAAAAGTGCTTCAAAAGGTCTTATAATTCAAATCTCATACAAATTCTCACTTCTGCTGCAATGGTTTTAAATATTATCTCCTCTGGCAAACTTATTATTGGCTCTTACATGTTTTCTTAGAAATGGGATTGCCCAGCATGAAGAAGTGTACAGGTTATTAATTATTAATGCAGTAATTCATACTTCATTCTTCATTTTAATAACAGGATAAAAGCCAAAAGAGTACGTAGTCCTCTGGTAAAGACCAGAATGTCCCTGTCTTTTCCCATACCAGGAGATGCATTGAATAATTGACTGAAGTAGAGGATACCATTCAAATGCTCTATACTTTTATAGAACGAACAATGACTCCAGTCTGGCTGATAGTAAAGGAATGCATTATATCAGTGAGACAAGTTCTCAAATCGTTCAAAATTTAGCACATTTTCAAAGATGATTTTCTCCAAATTCTTTTAAACTATTAAAACATAAAAATGATATTTCTGTTTTATATAAGGCAATGGAGCAGTGAAGCCTATCTTACATCCACAGAAAATGAAATTCTACAGTGTAATGAGGTACAGCCTCTAGAAACTGCTTCAAAAATCTTCAGAAATGAATAAAAACTGTTTCCAGTGTTGAAAGCGATGTATGAGATAGCGCTATAGTCTGAGAATGAACACGAAAATAAAAGCTAAAATTGCCAGCTGAACTGCTTCTTTGGAATGGAGAGCGTTGTGCTGTTTTTGGTTCTCTTTACAATATTAATAAAAAGAATCTTTCGCTTTCCAGAAAAGTATTCTGGATACAAAATATACAGTACATCTAACTGTTCTTTAGTAGGATGTTTTCTCATATAAATACCAAGGAAATGTTACTGCCTATATAAAGAATATGTATTTTTAAAAAATATAAAAGGTAACCTTATGTAGCGTTTTTGGTCATGCAATGTTGATGGTGTCTCAAGTAATTTATCCAGAAGTAGTTTTCTCAGTGCTTCAACTCGTGTTTCAACTTCAGCATAATCTACAATTTTAAAACACACCCTAATTAACCCTAGAATAAATGCCACTAATTACCAAAGTATAAAATCATTTTTATAACCTTTATAATTCAAAGGAACAAAGTGTAAGAAATTACTCCAGTATCACTGTCATATCATTGTCCTGTATTTGAATTTGTTGGCTCTCAAGTCTTCCTAAATTTCTCTGATCTTTTAGTGAGAACATTTTAATTTCTATTATAATTCAATTCATTTCAATATCCATGTAACTATTAATTGATCAATCTGGAAATACATGCCATACTTTCAGAATAACAAGAGCCCTTTTTCTGTTTTGAGACTAAGAAATTTCAGTTTTAACCTTATCCCAAGCAAATATGCACTGAAGTATTTTATAAACTGCAAACTGCAATTTTGGAACTCATTAAAAAAAATACATCCACCAAGTCAATCTATCTTATGAAACATAACCTGAAAATTACCAGCTTCGAGTCTTGTTATGCACAGTACAAAATAATATATATTTCCGAGGCAGAAACATTGCCACACGCAGTTTAAGAAAGCATTTCAAATGCTACAAATGCTATATAAGCAGAAGATAAAACAACTCAGCACAGATAGGAATTCTGAGGTCGCTCTCATATTATGACTCTTCTCTACTAAAATTAAAATCAAGTTTAACAAAATGCCAAACTCACATTTTTTGAAGACCTGAACTTCAGTCTTTCCAAATAATGACTTTGCTTTTTCATAGTCATTAATGACTACATCATAATCTCCCTTGGGAACATAAAAACAAGTTTTAAGAAATTTGTACCGGAAATTTGGGGCAAAACACTTTCACTTGCATTCTGTAATGTTAGTACCTTTTGAATGTTTCTTTCAATATTTAATGGCAGATTGAAAAGAAATTTGAAGCGCTGTAAAACATTTAAGGCATTTCTTGTTGAATCAGCCTTGTCTTTGCGGCCCAAAACTTCTTGGAACAATGTATCTGCGGTATTACTTGCCCCTTTTAAGAAAGGGAGACAAAGAAATAGATAAATTGCAGCTCTTGCTAAATTTAATCAAAAATTTGTCAAGCTTTTTATACAAATTAAACATACATCAACAATGGTAAGTGTTTATATTAGAAATGTTTTGGCTTAGAAATGTTCTGAAACAATATTTACTATTGGTTGCTTAGATTTTTTGCGCGGTAGAAACCAAAGTGCATTTAAAACAACTTCCATTCCTGCAGCAAATGCTTGAAATTCATTGCGTAATTTTAGAGTTTCCTTTGGCTAGAGAACCGAATTATATGGTTCCAGCTATGTCTCGTAGCCAATTGGATCATTACTAATATTCTCCTCTCATAACAGAACACAATGAAATAACCATGAATTTAATTTTACTGATACAAACGGTGTAGCTTAGAATGCACTTGAGTACAGAAGAGATCGAGTACCAATATTGTGACTTTGGAACCAAATATGTCTGAAAGGGACTTTTTTATTCCTTTTCAGTGAAGAACTCCATTAGGATGTTTCATTAAAATAACAATTTAAACCATTAGTCCCATCACAAATTCTGACCCTATTCTCTGTATCAAGTTTCATGATTTTGAGCAACGCTGTATGGTTTCAAGCAGGAATGTGAGAATGATACTAAGGACGGAGACATTCTGCATTAAGCTATTCAAATAATAAAATATTCAAACATTTACTTGTTAGACTTAAGCGCATTTAGTCTTTAAATTTGATGGGCATGTTTCAGAGTTAAACCCCCACCAAAAAAAGTCCTTGCCTTTCCTTCTCATAATAAAGATGTGTCAAATATGTTAATTTCCCTCCAACTTGTGACTTATCTTTAATTTACCAGAAAAAAAGTGACTGTTTCTATCCCTTTTGATGGCTGCCTGTAAAACTTTCTACATTATCTGGTCTAGTGACTATAATTTAAGCAAAGATGAAAAAATTACATCAGTCTCACTGGGTGGCTTGCATGCCATTTTCTCTCGTCAACACTGTGGGTGGCCTGCTCATGTTAAAAGTAGCCTTTGTAAAATAATTGTTATATCTAAATAGCGTTTAAACACTGTTGATGTTTCAAGACCCTAATGCAAGAAACTTTGTTTTGTCAAGAGAATTGGTCCTACTATATTTTATTTGGTAGGGAGAAGGAGACAAAATTACCTGATATTCAAACATGATATTGCTAATAATTTTATTTTCAATGTCTTATGATTTTAAAAGATTAGCAAACATGAATAGTGAAAGAAAAATAACACTCCAATTAGGAGGTAGTAAAATAATTAAAATGCTCAAGAAATGCTTTTAAAAAGGTATTTAATAAAAAACAGTAATTGCATGGCATTATTTGTCTACTGTTTCAAATTTGATATATTTTGGTTATTTAATTTTAAAAAATTTAAATTATGAATAATACTTGGGAAACTTCAAGAACATTAGGATAATTTTTATTTTTTCCAACGGTTTCATAGGTTAAACGCTACACAGAACTTGCTTTTAAAAAGAAAATCTGCAAAAACCCTTATAATAATAGTATAAAGTATCCATTCCAGTAAAAAGGACCAGGAATTATGAAAAAATTCTATCAGATTTATGGAAATAAAAATTATGTTCACAAAGAAAAAACAGTCAATAAAAATTCACTTTCCTAAGGCACCATATTCCCAGTGCATTTAACTAAAGTCTCTTTTCCAAAATGTAATACTTTGGGTAAAAACTACTGTTGTTTTGAGATAAAATAAAGCTCCTTCTATTTACATATATACATTCTTTCAAAAGAACTGGTATAATACCAGTTCAGTTAATTTTCTACTAGAAATTCACCTCATCTTTATAGAATTCTCAGAATTATTACTTTTATTCTTCTATAGAATATTAATAAAATGCATATTATTGTTGTATGTTTCCTTCCCAGCCAAGGACTTAAATATTGAGAAAAATTAGTTAGGGATATACAAAAACACACATATTTCGTATGGCTGAGATGAAGTAATTCTATTTATAAGCTGCAAATAATATACAATGACACAAAAAGAATTAAGGAGAGAAAATATTTCAACCTCTCTTTCTCTTTCACAGACTACGCTTATATTCTAATAACACTTTAAGGGAAAGAATCCTCAGATCAGGATACAAACAGAATAAAGGAAAATAGCTTCTCTAGGATTTTCTCTCCAAAAAAGTTAACAAAATCATCTGGATATGGCCACAATGTGCATTTTCTTGCACTGAAATCTTTCTCTAAAATAAGTGTGTGTTTATATATATATCTATGTATATGGAGAAGGAAGGACGGAGGGAGGGAGAGAGAGAAAGAAGAGAGGGAGAAAGAGGGAAGGAAGGAAGGAGGGAGGGAAGCTCTTGAAAGGAAACAAGTGCAGTTAGTTCCCTTTGCGTTCTGTTTCTTTTAGATGCATTCATGTCTCTTGAGTAAAATGGCAAAGTGAAATCCAACATTATATACAGCTGCTACTTTAAATAATTCAATCGCTCAATTTAGATGGAATCTATTATTGTATACATCTTCTCTATAGTGTTAACCTGATTTCCTAAGAAAGGTCAAATCAGTCCAAGCCCCATGGAAAATAAAATTTGTTTCCAGATAACTTTTCCTCCTTGCCAGAAACTGAAAAAAAAAATGCGTCAATTGAAAGTTAATGGCTAGTCACGGAGCCAAAAGTGATTTGGGGCACGCTCTCTGCTGAAAGGACAAGGCAGGCAGGGATTTGTGCCAGTTCATTTGTGCCAACTCATTCTCCCTGCAGCCCTTCAGGACTTGTCATGTTCCTTAGGGGATCTTCCAGTCACAGTATTTCGTGACACCAAGGGATACAAAGAAAAGGAACAAGAATGAAGATTAGATCCAAAGCAACTTCTTTCCACATGAGCCCAACTCTGTTAATTTCTACATTTCATTAGACTGGAGCTCAAGATATTATTATGAAGAGTATTTTTATCCATCACTTTCTCAGAAAACAAGACCCACCCCAATAATAAGTCCAAGCCTAATTTTTTGGGGGTGGGCCTACTATTACCCCTACCTCAAAAATAAGCCCGGGGATTTTTGCGGCCTTTATGTGCCTGGGATGCCTGCAGGATCCCTGCCTTCTGAGTCTGATGATGCATTCTTCTCCTCCCTCAAAAACAGTGTACGACCCTCCTCGAAATAAGCCCAAGTACTTATTTTCAAGTCTAAAAGAAAATAAGACTCAGACTTACTGTCGGAGAAACATGGGTAGTATTTTTCATGCATTTACTTCCCTGAATCCAGCCACTTCATTAATAGGGTCCAAAGTATCAGTATTAGAGGCTATATGGAATTATTAAAGGTATAGGCAAAATTAACAAGCCACTTCCCTTTCTGGGCTCGAGGCATGCTGCTTTATTTAATCTGAACAGAAAGCTAATCTATTCAAAACTGTGCAAAGAAAAACAGTGAACTAGAGAAAACGTATTTTCTGGTATATCTAAGACTTCATTGCCATTTTGCTATATTTTTCAAATGTGTAATTTTGAGGTTATTTGATTAACTCTCCATCAAAAATTTAAAAGATACTAATTTGAAAAAATGTATTAAAGTCTGTCATAAATATGTATCTGCAAAATGCCATACTAAAGACATAAATTTCTTATTTTCATTTATGGAAGAGTTGCTTATTTTTTAAAAAAAACACTCTATGAAAATCTTAACAGTTCTACAAGAATAACTGAATTAATGTGTTAAAATAAATAGTCAGATGTAAAACTTCTCGAAGCTATAAAGAAAACTTCAAAAATTTAAAAAGTCTGAAACCTGAAATAAAAGGCTGATGACTTTGAATTCATCTTCTAGACTCCCATTTGCCCTAAAAGTAAACTTTAAATTTGCATTTGATCATATCTTGCTTGAAACTTAACCCTTTTCTATGGAAGCTTTACTTTAAAACCAGTCACACAGATTCAACTCACCATTTATTTAAATCCATTTCCTCAATTTAAATGATAGGGTTTAAACAAATAGACCCACGTTACCCCTTTGTTATTAAAGGCTTACAGAATACTACAGGGCATCAGAACTTTTTTTGCCTTTTTTTAGTTCAAGCATCAGTCTCCGCAACACCGTCACAATTCAAGTAGTAAATTATCAAGTTTCCTATAGTTTTAAGATTCAGAAACAAATGCTGGGGGGAAATCCATTTTTATTATTATTAAAATTAAAAAAGTAGCCTTGAAGTATATAAACAGTTGTTCAAAACTTACTGTTGAGAACGTTCTCTAGTTTTTGCGTCATGGATCCTTCTACTTTTTCTGTTCCATCCGCTTCTAGTTTTTGATGGATAGCTGAAATAAAACAACTTGTTAAATTCCAACTATTTTAATGGATGAAAGAGCTATGGTCATAGATTTAAACAGCCCATGTTTGTTACAAGATAATTTGTGATCTAGTGACACAGGCATTATGATAAGAGCCAGATCCTCCAGACTTCTAAACTTCACTATGCTGCTAAGCTTATGCTATGATTTTTGGCAGTAAAGTTAATCATCTGGGCATGAGTATGTTCTCTTATTTAGTCTTCTAATTACCATGACAGTTCTGCTATATATTTCACTTTCTTGTGTGGAGCTTAAAGTAGCTCTAGTTTTACACTGGCTAAAAGCTCTTGTTGGTTACTTGACTTTGAAGAAGCAAATGCCTTTTATGCTAGATTATGCAGGTAAAGTCATGTTCATATATGCCTAATTTGAAAGTCAGAAATACCAACATGGCATTTTGGGATATGGCAAATCAAACACAATTGTTATTTCATTATTGCATAACTTCCCCTTGCATTCTTTTTTCAACCGCTGGTCTGCACAAACAGTAGCTGGGAACATTGCCTTAACTCTACCAATTTCCCACTCCTTAGCTCTATTTATTTATCTGTTTTTAATCTTATAATAAATTTTCAAAGGTAGCTCCTAAGGCCTGTGAACCGTTTGGTGGTGGGGATTCGGAAGTGTTGGAAGCGCTTGAACCATTCAGGTGCCATGTCCTCTTGAAGGCTTGGATGCTCTGTGGGCCTTCCTACTTTACCTCAGGGTACATGTACAGACAAACAAACAAAAAATCTGGAAGGAATAGTTTGCACTGTAACTTCCATATGAAAATAATTCCAACTTTTATTAATTGCTTCCTTTCTCCTCAGGTTCTTACTAAACGTATTTTCCTTGGCTACTCTGTAATACAATTTAGGGGCAGGAGTGGACAGGGATATTTGAAGTAATATGAAGAAAGGAATTCTGTACATGTATTTCCACAGGTAGCCGTGTCTTTGAGATGGATACTGAAATAACATTGTAACAATCTAGTTTAATCAATGGAAGTCCTGCTGGTTTAGTCACTGGACTATTATACTCAATTACAATGCACTGCAAGAATATTCATTGAAGTCATTCCCACCAAAGACAGGTTAAAGTCTTCATTAAATACTGATACAGGGACATGGAAGCTTTGTTTTTCAGGTCTCATCTTGGAACCTGATTGCCAAAGAATATTGGGAATAAAAAAATTATTATATAAAACAAAAATATGCCAAAAAGGTATGTGTTCTTTTACTGCATATCATATCTGATCTCCTGTTTTAAAACTACTGTAGCAATTTATAATGTAAAATACCTTCAAAAATACTGTTTTAAATCTCAAACAGAAAATGAGATTCTACAAGTTGAGAAATTGCTGCATTAATGGCAGAGCAATCAAAGACTTGATATACATTTTCTAAAAATGTTGCCGTTAGATGATGCCAACTTCACAATGTAATGTTCAATGTTCAAATGTTCAATACTGTCACAAATTCTTCAGCTACATTGTAAAATTAGTATCATGTAACAGTAACATCTTTACCTTATCAAACACAAAGGATTATAAACAAAATTTCAAGCAAAGATGGAAATCTTAACTATAAACGTTCTATTTTATCTTGAAAAATCTTCGAATCTAAGATTCTTCAATTTTAGGTATTTTAGCTGCAATGATTTAAATTGTTTGCCTATTTTATACATTGGCTAAAACTAGAAATGTATTCCTATGAAATGACAAATAAAAATTAGAAAAAAAATGCAATAGATCACATGACTTACAGAGCACCCTTGGCAAGCAAAGAAATACAATGTAATGAAAAGCAAAAGACAAAATTATGTATGACTGACAGCACTGATATCTAATAAAACGATACTACATCTAAAGAGGAAATGTTGAAAAGAATTAATTTTCCTTTGTGAAATGTAGTTCTCACCTAGTGAGGGGAGGAATCGTTTTCACATTTCAGTATATAATGAAAGTATTGGTTCATTTTCAAACTTATTTTATTTCATTACATCTGCTCTCCTAATTCTATGCACTGCCAGATGTAAAACTGGGAAATGTTATGCTGTTCTTGACCTTTAAAATTGAATACTAAGATAAATTAATGTAAAGATCTTTTGCTTAGGAAATGTGGTAGAACTATGGTAAACTTTAATAGAATACTAGCTGATTACCTGGCCTTGCTCAGTTTTTTTTTAAAAGAAGTATATTTGTGCCACATTATTTGTGGGCCTTCTGAAGCCCTCCGGTGCCCCTTCCCACATTGTTTGCGGGCATTAAGCCGTGGCACCCTCTCCCACATCTCTGCTCCAGCAAGGCCATCTCTGGGCCATGGGCAGGCTGGGCTCTAGGCCAAGGGCAACCCAACTCTGGGGAAAGGCATCCAGAACTTGACAGGAGCATTGGGCTGCAGCCGTTTGTGGGCCTTCTTACGCCCCCACACCCCCTCCAACATTGTAGGCAACCTTACTTGGTGGGGTGGGCTGTTCCGTGTGTCTTGGGCCTGTCGCCGCTGAGGCAAATCTGGAATTTATATGTATAAATCATGGTGCCTCAGATATTGGAATATGATGCCTCAGTCAGTTTGAAAACTGCACGTGCTCAATAGAGTGAAGCAAATCTGCACATGCTCAGTAGAGAGTTGCTGTTTGTTTGTTCGTTAAGTGTCCTCTTTGCCCCTGAAAAAAGGGGTCAAAAAGGGCACCTATCCTTTGGAGACCATGACAGTGCTGATCTTACTACACTTTTCTACCTATCTGCCAAGTTTGAGGTAGATTGGTGCCAAACTGAAAGTTTGTATAGAGCACATACAAACACACATCCGCACCCCACCTCTCTTTTATAAATATAGATTTGGGATTACTTATATATTTAATCACAGAAAATACAATCTGGTTCATACTTCAATATTGCAGAGGACTCAAACACCACAGTACAATAAACAGGTAACAAAAATATAATTAGCCATATCCTTAACAATGGTAAATCACAGGTACTTTATGAAATACCTCACAGATTTTTTTCCTCAATTGATGTATAGCTTATCAGTCATTTTCACTGCTTTTGTCACTTAAACCCTTAAGATCCCTTCACTCCGTTAGAATTCGTAGATTTTATTTTTTATTTATTTTATTTATTTATTTTTATAGAGTCTGTAGATTCCTTTTGTCGTCCTGTGACTTACCTGACAAGGCATCCTGTGCTTCAAAAAAAGTGCTGAGACCTCCTTTGACATACTGCAGATTGCCCTCGTTTTTCTTGTTGGCTTGTTTCCTCAGATTTATCACTGCCATTTTAAGCTGATCAAAGCTAAAACCAAAAAGAGAAGAAGACAAAATGGCATTCAGACAAGAAAGGTGAAATGACAGGTCATATTTATCTTAAACTATCAAGCCCAATAGTTTTCTATTTAGAAAAAATAATAGGATGACTTGGTGGTAATCCACCAATCCAGTGGAGGCAAGTTAATTCCAGTATGTACTTTTTATACAAATAGAAAAAATATCTTAATGTTTGGTAACTCATGAAGATAAAGAATATATGGAAATAATTCAGGAAAGGTAGAAAAAGCAGAATTTTGTTGGTCTCAATGCCAACAAAAGCTTTGTATAGTATCCGCTAAATCAGCATGAAACAAGAGTTATTGTATTGGTCATTAATATGCTTTTTTTTTTACTCTATGTTCTTCTGGCTGAGAGAGTGAGTGAGGCTGTGTGTGGTGTATGTGTGTGAGAGAAAGAGAGAGAAATGGAGAATCCCTCACCCTCAAATAGGAAGATGACAAATAGGCAAATTAACAAAATCGCCTACAGCTGAACGATATAGCAGACAGAAATGCCATTCATACAAATCTCTCATCTCCTTGTTGCTGTTACTGGTTTAAAACAATAATTGGATCTTTGCCTTTTAATTTTTCGCTTTTCTATCCTTGTACTTTTGTTTATTCTTGTCATAATGACAAATGTATTTAGTTCAGCAAACATGCCAAGAGAAGGGATATTCAATTTAAATGAGTAAATATATAACAATGAACTCCAACTATGAATTATGGCTACTGTCTAGATGACTGAATTCTGGTGGTGGGGGGGGTGCTGTTTCAAATATGCGAAGTTATAGAATAATGGATGTTATAATGGAATTGTGAAATAGGAAACAGAATTTTTCACCCAAATAAGCAGTAAAGCATTGAAGGACTATTTAAAAATGTGCTAATATCAAGGCACTGCCTAATTTAAAAATGTTGATTTCTAAAAACCTGCATTCTTTATTGTTTTTTGTAATAAATATGCACTGAAAAACAATTATGAGAGACATGAACCCAGATTAAATTAGAAGAATGTAGTTTCCACTTAAAGTAATGCAATCAAGTTCTTCCAGATCATAAGTCTCATCTGTTTCAGCTACATCATCCACAATTGTCACTTGTCGATTAGATTACTGTAATGCGTTCTACATGGGGCTGCCCATGAAGAGCACTTAGAAGCTCCAATTGGTGCAGAATGCAGCTGTGCGAGTGATTAAGATATACCTCGGTGCACCAATATAACACCACTCGTCTGCGAGCTGCACTGGCTCCCAATAGTCTTCCGGGTGCAATTTAAGGTGTTAGTGACAACTTTTAAGGCCCTTCATGGCTTAGGATACCTTCGAGACCGCCTTCTGCCACCGCATGCCTCCCAGCACACAGTTAGATCCCACAGAGTAGGCCTTTTATGGATCCTGTTGCCTAAACAATGTTGGCTGGCGGGTCCCCAGGCAAATGCCTTCTCTGTAGCAGCACCAGCCCTCTGGAACCAGCTACCCGTGGGGATCCGAACTGTCCTGAATCTGTTGGCCTCCCACAGAGCCATGAAGACCTGGCTCTGTCAGCAGGCGTGGAAGTGATGACTCCCCTGTGAGAATGACAGTATGTGTGATGTATGATTGTGGTTGAGAGCTGTTTTTACTGTTATTGCACTGTTTTAAGATGTTTTATAACCTGTATTTTTACTTATGTTGTAAGCCGCCTCAAGTTCCCGTTGACTATATAAATGCAATTAAATAAATAAATAAAAATAAATTATTTGCCAAAATGTATTGCTGATACTCCTTAAACAAGAAAAATAAATATTAACACAAAATTCACACTAACCTGGCTGTTGAATGGTTCTCTATTAAATACCAAGCAGCAGAAAAGTTTTCACTTGTAAAATCAGCACTCTTTCCAGGAAACAGTGTCTCCAATTCTTTCTGTGGAATTTTTCCTCTAGATAAATCAATAAGAAACAAAGGCTAAATGATGGGCCTGAAGGTAAGCCATTACATAGGGAGAGGAACCTACCAAAAAAAAAGTCCTTAAGATTAAAATATCAAAACATTAAGGCTGCGTTCTCATACACGAGCCAATATACACAAATATCAGTGGATTTAACTACATCTTACATAAGGATTGGAATAACAGAGATGATTGGGGGGGGAATTGGATTTTTAAAGGGCATTAAAGGGGCATAATCTATGGTGTGCATCTCTGTAAACATAAGGCACCCATTTGACTCTTAGACAAGCAAAAAAACCAAAAGTCCCAGGTGGAGAACTTTGAGGGCTATGAACAGAAGGGCTGGCTCTATCTGAGGCCCATGAGAATTATTTTTATATCTATTTTAAAGTGCAAAATTTTTTTTTAAAAAAGTTCCTGGCCTGGCAGGAAGAGATGCCAAAACCAAAAAGAATTTTTTGTGATTACAGAGAAGTGATTTTGCGTTTTTATGCAGAAGGTAGATGTTCAGATATAGTTTAATGATTAAAATGAACCATCAAGAAGTGGCAATATGTATACTGTCTAATAAATATCACTTAAGAATTAAGCAGGTGTATTTTGAACCAAATTAAAATCTTCCGTGTATTGCAAAGCAGTCCCTCTTATAAAGCACTGCTATAATTCAATCTGCATGTCATTCAGAAAGTTTCACAGCTCCTTCCTAAGAAATTGCTCATCTATATTACAGATTTCTTACTTTACTTATTACTAACTCTAGATTTAGAAAATTCAGCAACAATCTATTCATGCATCAGTGCCTTTCTAACACAAGAAAAACCTTAACCCATAGTCACCCTGTAGGGGTGGTGAAGTAAAGGGGGTCTTTACAGGTCGAGGAGAGCCGCATCTCTCCTCTCCGACTTGGAAAATCCCCCTCATTCAAAGACGAGGAATAGCAGCAGTCAACATGGCTGCCATGAAGCTGGAGACAGTCAGAATACCTAAGACAGTGCAGGGGTGAAGAGACCAGTGAACAGAGATTGTTGCTGGGTGAGATGATTCTTTAACTGTTTGCTGTCTTGTGCTTACCAGAAGTGGAAATAAGAAAGACATTTCATAAAAGAGATGCTGGGAAGCTGGAATAAAACAATAAAATTACAGAACCGATTTAAAGATCTTGGAAAATACCTTAGACTATTAGAGTACTGAGTAAATGTTGGAATTGATGCATTTAAATAATTGATTTTGTTTTGAAAAATATAGAGACTGAGTGAAATAAATATCTGCTGGAAAAAAGGCAGCATGGAAATTTGAAAAGTGAGCCCCATCTACTAATGATTGGAAAATAAATTATACTTCTATGATTTTGGATTATGATCAATAGGATGGATGAGGAAATTTGGATTTGATTGAAAGGATGGATGAGGAACTGGAAAATATTTTGCAAAATACAATGAATAAAGACCACCCATGAAATGGTGAAACCAACAGAACGAAT
>JANHGC010004020.1:17455-37246 GCA_027560395.1 Boaedon fuliginosus | reverse complement strand
CAGCCTGAAAACAGCCCCAAAACAGCCTGAAAACAGCCTGAAAACAGCCTGAAAACAGCCTGAAAACAGCCTGAAAATACAACCCACCCTGAAAACAAGCCCTAGCCCAATATTCACACCTGTGCCTAATATAAGCCCTACCTGAAGAATAAACCCTAGTTAAGATCCACCCACCATCTGATTGTATGAGGTGGGGCGAGGTGCAGGCATAAAAATCAAGGTAGAGTGGGAGTGGGGTGGAGGAAGGAAAGAAGGGAGGAAGGAAGGAAAAGAGGGAGGGAGAGAGGGAGAGTAGAGTGAAATAAGTTAATAAGTAGTTGGGAGGGATGGGGGAAAGAAGGAAGGGAGGGAGAGAGGGAGGGAGGGCGAAGTGAAGTGGAGGAAGGAAACAAATAGTTGAGAGGGAGGGAGGAAGGAAGGAGGATGGAAAGAAGGAAGGAGTTGAGAGGGAGGAAGGGAAGAAGGCAGGAGAGACACGCACACACACAAACCATCACTTCCAGTCATTTACAATAGACATAAAACCTCATGCTTTCCAACAATTCCCACATAAACAATCACAACTAAAATCAAATAAACAATTTTAATCAGAGTCAATCAACTTTGAAGGTAATTTAGCCTCCTACATGCTTCCCCAAGTCCCCACCAGGCTAGGGTGGTCCTTTGAAAGCCACGAGGGACTTCCTGCCTCTTTTATATTTGCTGACTGGGAAAATGTGGCAAATGCTACATGGATGTTAAACAAAGATAGCAGTTGTGTATATATGTATACACAACTATATGTATATAGTACATATATATGTATATATATGTAAAACAACATTAAAGGAGATACTCTGTGTGCGCACGCACGTGCGCGCGCACGCACACACACCACACAGAGTGATGCTCACTTGACAAATCCCAGGGCTAAATTTTGTCATGCCAACCCGAATTCCCAGACAAAGCCTGAGCTCAATTTTTAGCTCTACGCTGAAAACTGATCAATACTTTTGGCGCAAGTAAAACAGAATTGGATATAATCAACTCTTGTCTTGTTTCCTTTTAATGTGATTTTCCACCATATTAACAGCTGTTACGATAGCCTGCCTTTGTGAGCAGATATAATTCAAAATCAGAACGCAGCTGAATTAGATTAATTTTCTCTCGCCTGCTCAGACTCCATTCTCTATTAATATGGTGTCTTCATTTCATTACCCCAAAGGATTATACAACCATGTTTCATAGCCTGTAATAAGATGATACAGACACGGCCAGAGTTGCTGGCACAAAGAGAGGTGATATCTAGACTTTCTCCAAGGATCCATGTCCAAAATTAATTATGCCAACATATTTCATTGCCCAAATAAGGGATGGAGGGAAGACTAGAACTTTGCATGCAGAATCCTCAGATTGACCATTGTGATCTTTGTGTTTGAGAGACACTTTTGGATCTGGAATTGGGAACACGACAGTTTAGTAAGATTATGGCGCACAACTACAGGTAGTCTTCGTCTTACAACGCTTCATTTAGTGACTGTTCAAAGCTACCACAGAACTGGAAAAAAGCGACTTAGGACTGTTTTTCATATTCACAACCTCTGTAACGTGATCAAAATTCAGGTGCTTGGCAACTGACTCACACTTATGACCGTTGCTGTATCCCAAGGTCCCATGGGATCCCCTTTGGCCATTTTGGCAAAATCAACGGGGAAGCCAGGTTCACTTGACGAGCATCTACTAACTGATCCGCTGCACTGATTCACTGAGAAGCCATGGCATGAAAGGTCGTAAAATGGGGCAAACCTCATTCAACAAATGTCTCACTTCACAACAGAAATTTTGGGCTCCGTTGTGGTCGTTACGCGAGGACTACCTGTAATCAATCAATGAAATGGAAATGTATAAAATTAGCAAAGAAACATTTATCGTCATTTATCGTACCGTCAGCGAAACAATGTCGACTGGCAGGACTGCGGGCGAGGGCCTTCTCGGTGGCGGCTCTGTCCCTCTGGAATCTGCTCCCTGCGGAAATTAGAACCATCCCCAGCTTGGTCGTATTTCGCAAGGCCGTGAAGACCTGGCTTTGCCGACAAGCATGGACTTGATCACCTGTCCTTCCCCCCCCCCTCTAGTGTTTGATTGAGTGAGTGAATGAGTTTTTGATTTTATTGTATAGATTATTGTTTTGCTGTATTGTTTGGCCACCTCGAGTTCCCCTTTTGGGTGAAGAGAGGTGGGATATAAATCAAATAAATAAATAAATAAATTAGAATATAAATTTTTATAGAATGAATAAAAATAATAGATAGACTAGAAGTTTACAGATGTTACGCAATTTTTATGTACTTTTAAATAATAAAATGAGAATTGCTTAAAATTGATAAATGTGATAGAGATTACCAACATTGCTAGTGTGAATTGGATCAATATGAATGATAGAATTAATTTTGTTTATATATAATATAAATTATAGTATATTATAATATATAATAGAGAAATATTTAGATCGAACAAGAAAGACATAGATGAAGATAGAGATAAAGAGGAGGAGCTAGGCATTTTTTGTTTATGTTTAAATAATATGAGGATTACTTAAATTTGACAAATGTGATAGAAATCAATAATACTATGATGATGATGAACTGGATCAATATGAATAATATCCAAAACAAACTGTTCACACACAATATGGATATATTTAAGGAAAAAATAATAAAACATATTTTAAAAAATTATTTTAAAAGCAATAATGTTTAGTTTAAAAGTTTTTTTAAAAAACTGGGATAAAATACAAAACATGAAATCAAATCCTTCTCAAAGGCATTAAAAGTAAACCTTTTAGATATGCAAACTATACTGCTAAAAAGATTGAATCTGTGCCAAATGGAACTGAATCTTCAGTGTGAGCTGTAGAATGTGAAATAAATTTAGCTTCACAGGATAATTTAAGTTAAACAAGAAAGATGTATCCTAAAATTATATTTTAAAAAAATCTTTGATTATATGTTAAGGAGGAAAGTGAGTAAGGAAAATTACTCAGCCCAGTATTGTGAACTTGTATACTGTTCCAAGGACATGCATTTTTAAAAATGAAACCTCAGTCTTAAAAGATGTGGAATTCTATGCCATAATACACCGTAACTGTGCATTTGGAAATTAATAATGATCAAAAAAGTACGAACTTGAAAAGAATAAAAACTATAAAAAGAAGTTCCATAGTATAACTAGAAGTACAATCTAGTAACTAGCTTGATAATAAAAAATTCAGCCTCCATATAGATCGGATGGCAATATGAGATGATAAACTCTACTCAACAATGTCTTATGTTTTCATTAAATCTTATTGCCAGATCTATTTCCACATACCTGCTTACTAGCTCAAGCAGTATACCAGGAGAACAGCAAGACAATGTAATCTTACTTCAGTGGTAAGAAGAAATGAAATACTGGGTGACAAGCATCAAGTGGTAACCAAATGGAAACTATGTTGATAAATGCCATTCTGAGTACAATTTATCACTAAAGCAAAATAAAAATGTCATGGCAAGAAAAATGTAATCCTAAATTTTGTGAATTTGTGTGTGTGTGTGTGTGTGTGTGTGTGTGCATCTGAGTATTGCTGGCTCCATTGAAAATATATGAAAAGTCAAAGTCATATTTACAATTTTGGTAAATTGCCACATAAAATACATTGCAAAGAGCTTGCTCACATATTCATACATATTCATACAAATCACTAGATTTATCAACAACATGATTTCTCAACATTTTATATCAGATTGCCTCAAGTGCCTTCAATGACAAAACACTGCAGTAGGATTAATTATATTTGTGACACTGCTTAATTTTGCTTTTTCATAGTTCATCCACAGAAACATCTACTGAGAGTTTTGTTGCCATCAAGTAATGATTTTCATAAATTAACTAGCTAAATATAACTTGCAACTAAGGTATCATTATACAAGTTCTCCACTTAAAACATTCTAAAATATAATAAAAATGAAAATATATAAGCAATTTGTTTTAAGGATTATGTCATATATAACATAGCTTAATAAATATTAAGTTGTTAAGAAAGAAACTTTTATGTGTGACTACACATTCCATAATCACATTGCTTAGATCAGTGGTGGCGAACCTTTTCAGGTCCACGTCCTGAAAGCGCACGCATGCCCACCACCCCTGCACATGCTGTGCAATCCCCGTGCACATGCTTCCCCCTCTGCGTGCAATCTTCCCTCTTCTGAAAAACAGCTGATTGGCACTGGACCGCCAATCAGCTGTGTTTATGAAGAGGGAAGAAAAGCAAGTAATAGAGCCGGGGCGGGTGGGCTTTTTTCAAGCCGCAAATCGTGGGAGGCGTGTGCACATGTGTGTGGGGTGACAGCTTGCGTGCCGGGAGGAATGGCACTCGTGCCACATAGATTCGCCACCACAGGCCTAGGTAATCCAAGCAATGGGACAAATTCAATACTGGCTTATATAATTGGTGATATTAATTAGACATGTGTTTTGCTAGAACAAGGTCTACTTGGAAGGAGTCAGGTTTGTGGACACAACGTTTTATCCTTATTTTTATTTAGTGTACAGTACACAACATCACGGAAATTTACAAATGCTAGACCCAATGCAGTCCTGGCAGCATATATTGCTAGTTCATTCTGTTTGTCACTTGCACATCTATGCTTGGTGCATCGAGGTGGAAAATTAACTTTATACCACCTAACTAGTGGCACTTGGATTGCTGGCTCTTCTGGGCTCTTCAGTTGGCTCATCTCGCCTCATGTCATGTTGCCTTGCATCGGCTAGTTCCAATGCTGGCTTCTACTCTCCTGCATACGCAAACACACCTAGATTTTTTCTTACCAAATGGTACCCATTTATCTATTCACAATATGCTTTCAAAATGCTGGGTGTGCATGAGCCAGAGAATGAGCAACAAGAGTTCATTCTGTGCTGGGGAGCCAGGCTCAAACCACCAGAGTATAGACCATTTCTGGCCAGCAGTTCCAGCATCATTAATCCATTATGCCACCACATCCTCTGGTCCTGGACCCCTCTCTCCCCTTGTATATTCAAGTAACAACTATGTTTACTCGTTTTAACAAGGTACATGTTGTAATCTGTTTCTTGAAGAAAAAAAGAACAGCTTGGGTCATACATGTCCTAGACACATCCATCTCTATGTCATTACTACTATTTCATCTATTGTCACAATCTTATTTACAGACTGCATTCAAAATTTGTGACCCACCTCTTAATGAAAATGGGGAACTCAAAAAGAAACAAGAGTCGATAGAACAGGGAATTGACATAATGTGGTATTCACAATGGCAAATACAGTCAAGGTATGAAAAGGATGCTAAACAATATGGTTTTTATAGAAAATTGACAGAGTTGGATGAGATATTGACAGGGAAAGATGAAAAATTGATAACAAAACTATATAACTATTTATTAAGATACAAACTGGCAGAAAAACAAGTGAAAGAAAGTATGATCACCTGGGCAAGGCATTTTGGCTATACTACAGAGTTAGAAAAATGGGAAAAGCTATGGGGAAAAAATTATACTTTGACAATGTCAACAGCATATAAGGAGAATTTATATAAGATGTTTTACAAATGGCGTTTTGCCCAGGCGAGACTAGCAAGGATGTTTAAAAATAAATCTGCTAAATGGTGGAAATTTCAACAAGAACCAGGATCTTATTATCATACAGTATGTGGTGGAGCTGTCCAGAAGCTAAAACATATTGGTTGAAAATACGTGAATGGCTAGAAAAGATGACACTACAATACACTGAGATGAAACCAGAAATATTCTTGTTAGGAATAATACCAGAAACATACAATAAAGAAGATGTGTATTTAATGGTACATATTTTGACTGCAGCAAGGATTGTATTTGCACAAAAGTGGAACAATGTGACGATACCTAACGATGATGATGTAATAAAGAAAATTGTAGATTGCGCAGAAATGAATAGGTTGATGTTGGCAATTAAGGAAAAAGATGACACGGAATATTATAAAGTATGGCAAGTATTTTATGATTGGTTAGAGACTGAAATGATTGGTTAGAGATTGAAAATGTTGAGAATGTAACCAACTATTGTATCATTCTATTTGAAATGCATGATTGAAATGCATTCTATTTGAAATGCATGATTATGTTATACTGGAGCATATATTGTTTTGTAATCTGTTTGGACATGCTGTCTGATATTTAATGATGATGATTATAAAAATAGATTAAAAACTTATTTAAAAAAAGTCTGTGACCCATGATTCCCAAGAGAACTAAATTTGGGAAATGGATGGCTTGCTTCATTTTCAACATTCCATTACTGTTTCCCAGCCATCTCTCTCTCTCCCTCCCCCACCCAGCAGCAGTCACTTACCTGTGAGAAGGAAAAGGAAGTTTTCTGCTCCCTGCCAGATTCCTACAAGGAAATTCCATAGGGAAATCAGCAGGAAGTCAGAAGTCTCTCCTGCTCCCATTGCTTTTTTATTTTATTTTTTTGCCTAACTTTGGTTACTCTCTTTCTTTGCTTAAATGAGGAAATATTTCTGAAAAATGACCAATGGGGTACAGGTTGTCTAATTCATAATAAAGGGACACTTTTTGAAAAAAAAATTAAATATAAATCAGAACCATGAAATTAGAGGGTTCGAATGTTTATCTCATTAATTATAGTGGCTACCTGCTTCCTATTTAATTTAAATGATCTGTTACTCCTTAAAGTGTTAAATCATGTAATTCTTGTAAACCTCAAGGACCCCCATTTTTAAAGGTTGAGTCCAGGTGTATACATTCTATTTCATTTTCTTCATAGTAAATTTTCAGTACTGATGCCTGGCAACTATTTGGAAAAGGTGCTTGGAGTTTTCTTGGCAAGATTTTGGAGTGATTTGCCATTGCCTGCTTTCTAGGGCTGAGAGAGGGTGACTGGCCAGTCACCCAGCTGATTTTGTGTCTAAAGTGGGACATGAACTCGGTTGTCTCAGTTTCTAGCCCAGTGCCTTTAAAAATGAGCAAATTCAGACATAACCCAAGTTGAGCCTATGTTGGATAGCACTAGATAAACCAACTTCATATCAGATCCAGAAAGTACCTCCATCTACAACACCAGCCAAAGCAGTCTAAACCAGATCCTGTACAAATAATATTTGAACATTCTTGGGCATTTTATGAGAAAATATTCAACATAAGCAAGCATTTTTAAAGATATTGGATACTGGTATGAGCTTCCTCTGGAAATTACTTATAAAGTAGTTTTGATAGCTTTACTTGCTTTCATTTAAAATGAAATATAAATGTAAAGTGCATAAATATAGCTTTTAGGTAATTATTAATCAAGTAAAGGGAGCGATTTTTGTGGGCATGATTCTGTAAACGCTATTTAAAACTCAAAACTAAGCAGTTCTACTGGATTCTGTCAGCAAAAAACGAGCATGAGCTAGATTCTAGAGGACTTTATAGGTCAAGAAGAGCCATTTTAAGTAAATAAAGTCTGAATGGCAACCACCATAAACAAACCAAGTTACCATACACATTCCCCCTGTCTGGTATCAGCCAGACTCCATGGAGCAAAAGTTGTACCAGCTGTATTCTGTTAGTCAAGCATGCAGGAGACCAACAGAAAGGATGCTAGGGCAGACTAAACAGGACAAACCCATAGGTGTTAAAAGGGACTTTCTCCAGTGCTAGGACAGAAGACAAGGATGTTCTCTGAAAACAGTCTACAAGAGCAACGTAATAGCAAATCTGGACCAAGCCTAAATAAAACACTGATATGACAACATCACTTCAACCCATCCAAGTGAAACTACAGCCAGGAGGAAACTACAGAAAAGTGACTGGGTATCTTAGATGGTTAATAAATAATTGCATTGTTTATAAACCGGGAAAATCCCTGTGCTGTTCATTTCATTGGAACCTCTCCTATTGAAATCAAGATATTATTAAACAATAATGATATTTGGTCTTACATAGGCAACTATTATGCCCTTCTGACTGTATTTTGATTCTAAAACTCTAACAATCAATTGAACTTTGCACCAACTTAGCTGAACTTGCAAGAATAACCTGTGTATGTGTGCATTCATGTGTAAGTAAAATAAAGTTAAAAAAAGTTTTATCTCTACCAAATAGTCAACTTTTATGTCATTATGAATAGAATAGAATAGAATAGAATAGAATAGAATAGAATAGAATAGAATAGAATAGAATAGAATAGAATAGAATAGAATTTTTTATTGGCCAAGTGTGATTGGGCACACAAGGGATTAGTCTTTGGTGCATATGCCCTCTGTATGCATAAAGGAAAATAATAATAGTAATAATAATAAGATACATTCAACAAGAACAATAAGATATAACACTTAGTGATAGTCATAGGATACTAATAAGCAATCCAATTGTACTAGAACAGATAACACAATATAAATTGTAAAGTTACAACACAATTATAGTCATAAGTGGGTAATAGGAAGGATGAGAATAGTAGTAGTGATAGAATAAGTAATTTGACAGTGTTGTGGGAATTAGTTGTTTAGCAGAGTAATGGCATTTGGGGAAAAAATATCCTTGTGTCTAGTTGTTCTGGTGTGCAGTGCCCTGTAGCATCGTTTTGAGGGTAGAAGTTGAAACAATTTATGTCCAGGATATGAGGGGTTTGTAAATATTTTCACAGCCCTCTTTTTGACTTGTGCAGTATACAGGTCCTCAATGGAAGGCAGGTTGGTAGGAATTGTTTTTAATGCATATCTAATTATCCGTTGAAGTCTGTGTCTATCTTGTTTGGTTACAGAGCCAAGACAGTTATAGAGGTGCAGATGACAGACTCAATAATTCCTCTGTAGAACTGAATCACCAGCTCTTTGAGCAGTTTGAGCTTTCTGAGCTGGCACAGAAAGAACATTCTTTGTTGTGCTTTTTTGATGATGTTTTTGATATTAACTGACCATTTTAAGTCTTGAGGTATGATAGAACCTAGAAACTTGAAGGTCTTCACTATTGATACAGTGCTGTCTAGTATTTTAAGAGGTGGTTGTACAGGAGGGTTTCTCCTAAAATCTACCATTTCTACAGTTTTGCGTGTATTTAGTTCAAGATTGTTCTGGTTACATCACAAGGCTAGTTGTTCAACCTCTCGCCTGTATGCAGATTCATCATTGTCCCTGATGTGATTTTGCCTAGCTTCACTTGCTGCTTTCTGTCTGTTAGGAAGCTTATGATCCATTACAAGTGTGCTCAGGTACAGCCAGCTGATTTAGTTTAGTTAGAAGAATATCCGGAATGATGGTATTGAATGCCGAGCTGAAGTCAACAAACAGAACCCTTGCATAGGACTTTGGAGATTCAAGATGTTATAGTATGTAATATAGAGCCTACTATTCCATTAGGTGGCAGTGCACGATCAGTAAATTAGGCCTTGAAGAAACTAAGCTAGCCATAAAATACAAACTTCCACTGTAATTACATTTCTCTCATAGTTATTGCTATGAAAGTAACATAATCCCAAAGAATTCACTAGCTATTTCTAGCCAGATGAAGCATATTTATGATTGTTCCTTACCCCTGGGTTTTAAGGAATTAAAACCCAGTGGTGTTTTAATTGCTGGCTTTATGGAATGTGTTAGGAAAACTATGGGAGAGATCCAGTTAGGTCTAGTGATGAAGGTATCAGGATGGAAAATGGGAGACCATGAGTTCTTGTTCCACCTTAGGCATGAAAGCCAACTAAGTGATTTTGGGCCAGTCACTCTCTCTCAGCCCAACTCACCTCATAGGGTTGTTGCTGTGGGGAAAATAGGAGGAAGGGTGTGTTGGATATGTTCATAACCTTGACTTATTTGGCGGGGGCGGGGGAGAGGGAGAGAGGAAGAGAGAGTGTCTGTGTGGGTTTGGCCTGAAATGAAGATTACAGTAGTCTCTGACATGAGGAAACAGAGTGAGGAGATACAATCTCAATGTGACAAAAAAGGAGGGTAGGCTGCTATTTAGCCTTTCTTTTGGACTGCAAAGGTGAATCCTTCAAATTAAAGCGCCTGCTTTTTAAAGCTAAACACATTCCTAGAGAAATGTATTTTACTGAGGATTTAATTATGAGTGAGTCTTATCTTCAGAGAATTTGATGCTCCTACTGAGGGTAGCCAGTTAGCTCAGGCATTTATGGCTGAGGCTGCCATGACAGCTATCGGCATATTCCAATTGGTATGTGTCCCTATGCAAGCAGCAGGGCAAATGCTGGACTTCAGTTTTTGTTGAATGTTGGTGACATTAAGTTTTCCTCAACTCACCCTGTCATGAACAAATCACTTCCTGGCAATTTTTACATTGGCAGTTGGTATGGTATTTCCAAGAGTTGAAGACTAGTTAAAATTATCCAGTCAGGGTACTGATGGAATGGCTGAAAGCACTTGGGGAATTTCCCTCATATGTCACAAAACTTTTGAAACCCATGGCTGACACATTGAATGCAGACAAGCAGACCGCGTTCCTAGGTACCTCTTCCCTCTGGCACAACTCACTTGGCTCCTTGGGGTTTACCAAGGAACTGAGACCAATAAGCAGCTTGATAGGTGGCTGGAGCACAAATGGAGGACCGGACCCACAATGGAATAGGATCCTCTTTCAGACTCATTCAAAATCCTTCTCTAGGATGGTGCAGCAAGTAGGGGGTACTCCTATCTGTATAAGTCAGGTCAATTATGCTTATTTATTCTGTATGCCATCTCCATTAATACATTAGAACAAGGGAGTCAGAACAATTGGTGAAAAGTGAGAAACATTTATTGGTTTCCTTGCAGACAACCTTGATCAGTTTTGCTTTCTTTGGAGTTCCAGAGCTTAAGTAACCTCAGCAATCGCTTGTTAGAGTTATCTGGCTATTGCTCACCTTTAGATTTTGAGATTTTTAACAGGGTGCATGATGACTAGCTTGTTCAATGCTTGCCTTTCCTAGCTTATTAAACAGGACAGGTTAGAACTGATTCAGGGATGCCTACAAGAGCTGTGTGTCACTTAGGTCAAAATGGCAGGCAAAATTAGGCAATTGATGTCCTGCTCTTATGTGTATGAGATGCATATTTAAAATGTCTGGGCTTTGGTTACTTGACAGTGCTAGATTTCTTGGCATTGTTGATAATTAAGGGAAGTGATCAACCATTCCTTGAAAGTGAGATGTGTCTTTTTATTTTAAAATCCTTATTGACAAATTTTCTCTTTACCCAGACATTTTTTCTAACTATTGGGCAATCTCAAATATTCCATTCTTCAACAAGGTGACGAGAAAATTGTAACATTATAGCCTGTGGTGCAATAGAGTAAAATGTTTTTGATGGAACCATTTCAATTGTGGTTTTGTTGAGGATAGGATTGTCTTGATGGCTTGGTAAATGATTTATACTGGAAACTAGATAAGAGGGGTACAGCCCTGCTAGTTCTTTTGGATCTCTCATCAATGACCTTTCATATTTATTTATTTGTTAAAAATTTATTTGCCACCTACCTACTCTAACCATAAACCATAGTACCGTAGGCTGTCCTGCAAGCTTGGGCTTGATGGCACTGTTGTGACAGGTCCTATTTTTTTCCTATTAAATATGCTCAGAAAGTGGTGTTGGGGAATTACTGTTTGACTATTTGGTCACTGACCTGTGGTGTTACGAAATATTTTGATTATTCTTTTTAACATTATTTAACAGGCACAAATCTGAGATTGCAGATTAGCAGGAGAGGCCTTTCTGAGGATGCTTCTGCTGGCAGAAATAGCCTTTTCTTTTGTGGCTCTGAGGCTATGTAGTAACTTTATTACTCTAGCAAAGAACTTTTGCAAATATTGCTAAAGCACATTTGTTTTAATCATGGGTTTTTCTTAGACTGATTCTTATCTTACCAAGTATAAAGGCTAAGTCATTTTTTTTCCTTAAGAAGCAGCTCTGTGGGAGGTTACTGAAGAATAGATAAACTTGCCTTCAATTATTTTTTATTTATCTTAGAATTAAAATTTATTTGTGGGTATTTCTCATTCCCCTTCTCTGTAGCAACTGCGGTCTCAAATGAAGTTCCTTCTAAGAATCAAATAGCCCATACCCTACTGTTTCGATATTCACTCCAGCCTTTGGTGAGCATGACTGAAGCATCCTGTTCTTCCTCCTTTCTGCCTATCTGGATTTGTTCTCTCTGCCACCTTTGTTTTTTATGTTACCTTCTTTTAATGTTTTTAATAATTTATAAACTTCCCAGAATTGCTGGGAGTCAGGCAACATATGTATTTAATAAACAACTTAAAACAGTTCTAAATACCTTGTATTTAATTATTCAGAAATGTTACTTTTCCCTCTAAAGAATATCAAGATGTTATTTTTTTGTAAATACTGTGCAAATGAATTTTATACCGTGTATCTTTCAAGATTTTTTTCTGTTTTCATTTGTTTGTAGGGTGTCCTATCTTATTTTCCACTGTGAATAATTACAAGATGAAGATGCCAAGGTGGAGCTAATGTCTATCTTTATATTCTGTCCTTTAATATATTTTTTTCGTATGCTTTTGCAAAAAAATATGTATGTATTCCCTTTGAACGAGTTAAGCTTTCAAATACATACACTGATGCATTACACTCACATAATCTGAATTTTTGTAGAATATGCGCCAATACATTGAAACAACTAAAGATCAGAATCCTCCCTCCCAAAATGAATGAATGAATGTGGCTATACGTATCTGTAGCAATATAAGGAAAAAAACGTTTATGTAAAAGGCTAAGCATTTGATCCTTCAATTGCAATGTGACACTATACAGAGCAGCAGACATATCACCTGGATCTGATTATAAATCTCTGCTACATCCACAATCTTTTTATTTTAGTAAGTCACAGTAAGAATTCCTGGCAAGCAACATTCAAATGGCTGTAAAGGTCCATTCCATATATTCAGATCTCAATCAGTACTTTTAAATATACAAAAAAAAATTGCAATTGACCATTCAAAAGCAACTGTTTATTTTGCTCTCTCACATGTATTAAAGAGTTTCCACCAAATAAATGACCACTGAATATATTTTCGGCTATAAAATATTAAATTTTATAATAAAATACTTGGAACTGGGGAGAAATCGCCCCCAATGAATATAGTTAACCTTTTGTTTCAAAAATATTTACTGCATAAACCAACCAAGAATGAAATACCCTCAGAAAAACAAGATCATCGCATTTTTGGTTTCTTAAGGCCATAAAATAAATTTTGCTACTGAAGGGCTAAAGTGAAGAGCTCCCCGACCAAAGTAATTTAGAGAGGATCATAATCCTTTGTGAAAAACATTCAGAATACAGAAAAGTTTGTATATTTCAGAATGTGAACAAAAATTAAAAAGCCAATGAGGTTATGCCTTCTATCTTTATATATTAAAACAGACCAATTTTTACTGTGGATGCAGATCATTTCATTTCTTTCTAGTATAATTGTAACCTCATAGACAAGGCAACAATCCCATTATTATGCTAACAAACACAACAGTAAGAAAACAGACTTGTCTTCATTTAAAATTAATTATGTTCTTTATCTATGCTAGATATAACATTATTTTCCAGAGTAAAGTATAAAATAGCCAAGGGCAATTAGGTTGCAGTGCTGTATAGTGCTTGCAACAAAAGATGCTGATTTTTTTTTAGCTGAACCCTGAATAATCTATAATCCACTGAGATTAGTAGAAAAGTGTTAAAGTATCAAAAGTTTAACAATAATCCTTCTTAATGGGAAGGCAATTCTAAAGCATCAATCATAATTGAAGGAGCTTATCAAAACACTGGTGAGCCACATACTGGAAATAGTGAAAGTTGCTATAGTTGGAATTTACATATATTTATTCCAACGGGCAGTAAAAAATACTACCAAGTCAGTAAGATTATTGGAGATAGGATTTTATTGTATTTTATAAGGAACAATAGTGCCAAAAATATGCAGCATTTATATCATAATTTAGTTCTCTTTTAATAGTGTTTTAATAGTGTATTCTCCGAATGTTAACTTTGTAATTGCAGCATGTATGACAATACTTGTTATACTTTGGCTAGCTCACAAGCCTCGGTGGTTTACTATTACCTTCTATACTATGAAAGAATGTTTTGTTAAGACAAATCAGTACTAATTTAACGAAATGTCATTACTGAAACTTCCTACAAACGTTGCAAAGTTTGTAGGAATTTAACATGACCACTACCAAGAACAAGAGCATTCATGGTTAGGAAAACCATTAAGATTTCAATGAAGCTAAAATACATAATGGCTTGAAATACGTTTCATCGCTAGAAATGCATACTGATTGAAATATAAAGCTAAAATATAAATTATCTAATATATTCTGCTATACAATATATTCTATTAAAAATTCAAGGCAAAACCTGGAGCATTAGTTGTTAGGCAAGGTTGTCACTTACAGAGCTGTTGTACTCAGATGAAACTTGTAGCCACATTCCAATTTTTATGGTATTTTAGTATCTTATTAGCCTTATTTTGGGTCCATTCTGCAGATTATGCAAAACAAACCAAGATCTGATACTGAAGCCTAATTCACATGTTATAATCTTAGGCCAATAAAATGACCTGCAATTAACCTTTAAAAATGCAGTGCCCTTCTTCAATACTAACTCAATATACTCAGAATCAATGCTGGTATCGTGGTGTCTGAAATCAGATATTGTAATCACCTCCAACCTGGGAAAACCCGAAAAAGTAAAGATAGTCTATACTTTATAAACCAGGATACAAAACCAAACTCTGATTATGGCCTGGGACATGCTGCCAATAAATTACAGCCTAAGATCATTAACCCTCCACTGAATTAGACTCACAACTAGACGTCAAACAAATTTACCTGAATATATATTTCCAAACAGTTTGCCCTCTTCATCTTTTACCAAATGGGAAATTGAAGAAATGTTTTTCATGATTAAACCAAATTCCCTATCTATATTACTTTCCTCAAATCCCAGCTTCTAAAACGTACGGAAGTTTCATGCAGGTAAAATTGCTAGGGATATGCCTAAGTGTTGAGTACTCACTTGTTTATCTCAATACCAAGAGGATTAGCAGGCCGTAAAGACAAAGGGGGCATCCCTTTGTTTCTGTCTGTGCGCATGTCGTAGTAGTTAATTTCATCCACCCAGACAGCAGACTGATCTAGGATACCTAGGAAAAACAAGCACACATTGTTATAACAATAAACTCTGCCCAGTCTCATGAGGTTTTGAATTGGTGAAATGAATTTAAAAAATAAAATGACTTGAGTCTAAAATATATGTCTTATACATAATGGTTTGAGAAAAACAGGAAGAACCTAATCTGGATGCAATCTTACAAAGAGTTGTTAGTGGGTTTTATTTAAAAAAAATAGTTCTTTCACATGCATTGTACTATTTTATTTTTGTTCCAAAGGTGCTTTTTTAAAAAGGCAACTGGACTTTTGCTAAATCCAGTTGCCTTTTGGAAAAGCACTTTTGGAACCACTATGACCTGAATAACCGAGAATCTCCAAAGATATTTAATTTGGGGTGTTTTCTTGCCACTATAGCACAAATGTAAAAGGAAAAAAGCTAACTCACTGGTAAAAAACAAAACTTGCATGTTCTCTCCTGTTTCTACTGTTTAATATCACAAATTGAACCAAATATTGCAAGATAGGATAACAAATAGGATACAGGAGTAAAGGTAAAATTAAATTGTGTCATCATATCACTATTATTTGGAACTCTTATCTGAAAATTGATTAGTTCATAAATCTGGCAATGATGATTTTACCCTGAGAACGGGCAAGCCCCCAATCTCCTGGCCTCTCAAAAATATTTTAATTAAATCATGATCGATAACTAAGAAAAACTTGATGTTGAATATAAAGCCTTTTTCTCAGAGAAGATTTCAAACAATGTGGTAAAGTAGTACTTTGTATAATCTTGAGTTTAATTCCAATATATTCATTCAGGGAACTTCAAACAGGAAACCTGCAAAGGTTTATATCCCCTACAGTTTATTGGATTAACCATACATCCAGATCTCATCCATAGTTAATTTTTAAAAGCTTAACATATTACATGTTAGAAAAATTATAAACAAGTATGGATATATACACACACCTATTTTTTCAGGCTTCAGAAGTTTAAAAGAAACGGTAGAAGTCCCTTTCCCTCCTGACTTTGTAGTTACGATAATGTCCCCTTTGTCATTCTTAGCTTGACCTACTCGACACACAATTTTGCTGGCAGACATCCATTCAGCAGTGAGAAGGCAATTGTGTCCACAGATTGTCAAGCCTTGGTTAATGAAGATTCAGAGAAAAACAGAAAAGCAAAATTTGTTTATGAGAGCTTTAAAAATGTCATTATCTCCAATGTATCTGAAATGTTTTTATTCACAAATGCGACTCATATTAATTATGTTTATAGATACACTTTTAACATACAGCTTAAATGAATCTTGAGGGATGTTCTACATATAAAAAACTAGATATGCTCAGCTTTACCCACCACCTGAAACTGAAATTAAAGGCACAATATAAACACTTTAAAAGTCAAACGTCTTATTGCCGTAATTGCAAAGTGAATCATTGCAATTGCTAAATGAATCATGTAGTTGTTAAGTAAACCTGGCTTCCTGCATTGACTCTGCTGGTTGGAAGCCAACTGAGGTTACAAATGATGATCACATGACCCTGGGACAGTGCACCTGTTATATAGTTCAGTTGCCAAGCACCTGGATTTTGATCACATGACCATTAGGATGCTGTAATGGTTGAGAAAAATGGTAATACGTTATTTCTCCCCCAGTATCATTCTAACTTTGAACAGATACTAAATGAATGGCTGTAAGTAGAGGACTACCTATAATGGCAGGTAGTTTGATCTGTGCATAGTCTAATTCCTAAACAATCAACAGATCAGATTGTTTCTCCTTCACACAAAAAACTAAAAACTATTCCCTCCCTTCACACAAAGAGCACCCAAGAACCTTCCCTCCCTAACTTCCCTATATATAATTGGTTCAAGTTAATACTGTAGTATCTGCTGGGTTTTTTATGGCGTTAATTCCCTTAACCTTACTCATTAGAATTCAGAGATTTTGTTTTGGGATTATCAGATTCCTAAAACAGAATGCTACTGTATCAGATATCTGATGTTGGATATACAACGTGTAAATAAATCTGAAAGAACAGATTCCATCTTTATGTCAGTGATTGGAAGAAGAGGATTGGAGAAAGGGTGAGGAAGAATCAGTTCAGGGGCAACACTTTTAAACTGAATCCACTGCTTTGCTTCTCTGCTGGGCTCCATTCTGTTTGTGGAAGCAAATCAGGCAGCAAAGGGAAGCTTAACTGCTGCCCCGTTTGATCTGGGAAATTTAAAAAAAAGAGAAATTGTTTTCTTAAACTTTCTCTGCATTGGACAGCATGTAGCATTTAGCATGAATTTTCACTTCCATCTACCTTTCCAGCTGTTCCACAAAAAAGAGGGGGGAAATGAATCAAGGAACGGGTTTTGAGATTATTTACTCAGTCATATTTTCTATGTTTTGAGGATTAAAAATGCTAATTGGTGCTCGCTGATAAAGCAGTGTGGAATGAATTCTACTACTTTTACTTATTGGTGAAGAGAAGCGGGGTATGAATTTAAATAATAATAATAACTTACCATATTATTTCAACTTTAAGTTGCCCTCTTGCCTGGCAACTATAAGTGGCTTACAGAAGGCTAACAACAACAACAACAACAACAATAACAATAATGATGATGGTAATGACAATGAAGGCTAAAAATATCACAACAGTAAAAGCTGGTATGCCAGAAAAAAAGACATATGTAATATTCAGCCAATTCATCCATCACACTAGGCTAATGCATGTGGAAAGAACTTTGTTTTTATGTTTTCTTAAGGTCAGGGACATAGATCTGAGGAAGGGATGGTGCTCCAAAGGTAGGTAGAGTGACAGAGAGGGCGGAAGATAATATCTTTTTATTGATGGGATCCGTATTACATTGACAAATATCCAATCTTAAAGGATGAACAGAAATAAGTCAGAGAAGGCTGGTTCTGCAAATATCCAGGCCTGCATCCACGGTTGTTATATACAGCTTTACAGATGACCATCAGCACCTTATATTCCACCTTGAAGCCCACTGGAATACTTCATGAAGAAGTGTAATATGTGGTATTGAGATATGCTCATAACTACAGTTGCTACAGAGAAGGGGAACTATTGTATTATGGATCAGTCATAACTTCATAGTGGTCTTGAAAGCCAACTCCCTATATGCACACTCTGATAATCAAAAGACAAGATGACCATTTGTGCCCTCCTGGTACACAAAATGAATCTCCCCAAAAGTAAAAACTTACCTATCAGATCTGTGGGTCCCGTTCCTAGGTTTTCTCCTCGAATTGTGACCTTAGTCCATGCAATGCCTTCATTGGGAGAAATGCCCGTCACAAGAGGGGGCTTACGTGTATGAGCCATAGTTGCCTTTCTTCTTTGATCAAAAAGTGCAAATACTCCACAAGCTAATTAGCAAAAATATACAACACATAAGCTATTTATGAACCATCTCTATAATAAACATAGAACACTCAATTGATATAGCTTGTTGAAATTGCAATTATTTATTTGTTGCATTTCTACCTTGGTGCAATCCGATAACCCTTGATGGATCAGATGGGAAAAGGAAATTAAAATATCAATGGTACAGGTAAAAATTACAGTTCAATCACTAAACCAGAATACCCATAGGTATTATAAGATTAATAAAATGTTGATATTATAAACATAAGTAAATGCAATTTTTAACAAAAGCCCAACCATAAGATTTTTATTCCAGATTAATTATATTTGGTGATACAGATGGTACATTCTCTGTGAATTGGTGCTTTTTTTTCTCATGAAAGTTAACTTGAGATGGATGCACTGATTCCTACAAATCAATGGGGCATTTTTTTTAGCCACCATAATTATATGTATTTAGATTTTAAAAACACACTTTTTATTCTATGGTCTGTTCTGTTCACTTCCAACAGGAGATATTATTGTTCTCTCAAGAACAACAACCGGTGACCTCCAGATGTTGGCCTCCAACTCCCACGAGGCCAAATTACTATTTGGGGAATGACTGGAGTTGTAGTCCAAACAATACCTGAAAGGTCACATATTCTCCAGCGCTCCTATGTTAGACTTATTACGATTACTGGTAGCTTTATTTCAAACTAGGACAAAACTAGGACCAAATAATCTTCTGACCCTAAAAACCGTAAAGATTATCTGCAGAACTGTTCTGCCACCATAAAATAAAATAAAATAAATGGAAAGAGATCAGGTATAATATTGAAAGCCCCGTTCAGCTGCTTTCAAAGAAGATGGTTTTAAGGTGAAACCCTCTCCAACCTGAAGATCATCAAATCAAAGGGCGTGGAGGGCAAGGGATGCTTGCTCGGGTGCTTGTGGACAGGTTTAACGTGATTCCGTGAGATTTAAAAACAGGATTTAGGAAGGCGATTCCTGCTCCTAAAGAGAGCTCCGGGTCCAATTGATTAGGGAGCCAGCTAATCCTCCTTGACTACGGGATGTACAAAAGGGTCCCCTGCCTCCTTTGAAAGCAAAATAAGGCACCCTCCGCCGTCGTTGAAGGCTCGGTCGACGCCCACTCTCGCCTCGCTGACAAGAGGCTCGTCATTAAAAGACAACGGCAACGCCACACAACAACACCGCCACACAACAACACCGCCACACAATCCCAGCCTCTCCCTTCGCGCCACCCGCCTCC
>JANHGC010004020.1:6935-17355 GCA_027560395.1 Boaedon fuliginosus | reverse complement strand
TACCCCACCTTTCTTCCCCCAAGAGAAGGAACACAAGGCGGCTAACAACAATAAACAGTGTACAATTCAATAAAATTGATGAAAATACAATTTAAATACAATTTAAAAATACGACAATGTAAAACTTAGACACCACCATACCTACAACAACACCTATATACTATTTGGATATGAGGGGAGACAGTTAGCTCCAAGCCCGCTGGCAAAGCCAGGTCTTGACAGCCCAGCGGAAAGCTAAAAAGCTAGGAATGGTCCAGACCTCCACTGGGAGCTGGTTCCAGAGGGCCAGTGCAGCAACAGAGGCCTTCACCCGTGGACCCGCCAGCCAACACTGCTTTGCTGACGGGACCCGAGGACGCCAATCCTGTGAGATTTCACAGGGCACTGGGAGGCATACGGTAGAAAAAGGCTGTCTCGAAGGTATCGCGGTCCCAAGCCATAGAGAGATTTAAAAGTCATCACTAACACCTTGAATTGCACCCTAGAGGCTACCGGAAGCCAGTGCAGCTTGCGGAGGAGAGGTATTACATGGGTGTACTGAGGCACACCCTTAATCACTCATGCCGCCTCGAGTTCCCTTCGGGTGAAGAGAGGCGGGGTATAAATACGATAAATAAATAAAATAAATAAAATAATAAAATGTAGCCGCATTCTGGACCAACTGCGGCCTCCGGGTGCTCTTCAAGGGTAGTCCCATGTAGAGCACATTGCAATAATCGAACCTGAAGGTAATGAGGACATGAGTGACTGTAAGAAGAGCCTCCTGGCAGGAAGGAACGCAATTGATGCACTAGGCAAACCTGTGCAAATGTTCCCCTAGCTACAGCCACCAAATGCTGTTCTAATTGTAGCTGAGGATCAAGGAGAGCTCCCAAGTTGCGCACCCGCTCTGAGGGAGATCAGTTCCCCCCCCCCCAGAGTTAGAGATGGACAATCAACTGGACCACATAATATTCCTCTTTGTAGTTGTGCTGTATGTCCAACACAATCCTATGAGATACATTTGGCTGACAGAGGATGACTTGCTCAAAGTCACCCAGTATACTTCCATGACTTAGGATAAATTGGAATTTGGATCTCAGGGAGGATAATTCATTTGTCATCATTTTGTATGCTGATGAAAGCAATTAGTACTGAATTACCAGAAGAGTGGCCTGTAAACAATATTTAGCAATAGATGACCTTTTAGATTGTTAATTAATGGCGGTGATGGTGAAGTGCTATTCATTCCCTCGGCTGCTTTTTCCGATTTAGAAGAAGAGTTCAAGAAGAGTTCAAAAACCTCACGCAAGACATCTCCATTTGGTTTGCTTGGCAAACATCTTAATGTTTCTGGAAAAAAAATGGCATTATGAAAATAGCTGCGCAGAATGATAAAGGATTTCCACAGTAAAATAGAATTCAACTAAAATTAAATTACTCAGATATTTGACATTGAATTGATATTTTGGGTAGGAAAGGAGTACATTTTTCAGACATCTGCTGATTGAAAAATGCTTCAACAAACTTGTGTTTAAAACTAGTAGAAGACCTATGTATAAGAAAAGAATGGAACAATATTACAAGAAAACCTCTGTATATATTTCTGACATCTATAAAACAAGGAACGTTACTGAGGATAATAAAATACAGCAATACAATACACTGCAGATATTAATTACAAAACATTAATTACAAAACAGATGCCCAATTGAAGATTATTGGAATATCTGGAATGAAATTATAGTGCCATAAAACAAATAAAAGACTACAAAGCTGGTGGGTTAAAAATAAATAACAAGAAGGAAATACATATATATGTGGTGTGTGTGTGTGTGTGTGTGTGTGTGTGTGTGTGTGTGTGTGTGTGTTTGTTATTCACTTCATTCTTTTTTTATGCTCTAGTCTGGTGGCAAGCTTATTTAGGACAGATAATCAGTGGAATTGAGATGTAACTACACAATAACGTTAGCGCTAATAGCAGTACTATTACTGCTGAGAGGATTTTAAAAATTGGCACATTATGCCTTTCCATTATGATATGGATACATATAATAAAAATGTTGAGCTTCCCAAAGTCCATTTCTAACCAACTGTTTTCATGCTTATTGCAGAACACTTGGGGAAAAAAATCTCCACTGGAATGATGAGCATGAAGCAGACTTTAAAGCATTAAGGTATTTGGCTTGACCGCTGTTTGAAACAGACACGCTAACATGGATCGGCATTTTTTAAAAAATAAACATGAAAAGCTTGGACGACCTTTGTCTGCAAAAGTATTCATACAGATTTTGATTTTTTTTTCTACAATTATAGATTTTTTTTCTATAATTATAGACACCAGCGTGGTGTCAAACGCTGCCAAAAGCTTTTCGTCTGCACTGAATTTCCTTTGCCCGTTGATTATGTCGACTCATTTTGATTGTCTTGTTCTCTCCCTTGCATCACAAAGTTTCTTTTTGCTGCTTCTGTCATCAGCGTACCCTGTCTTTGCAGGAAGCAGAGACTTGTAACAGGAACGTGGGTATTTCCAGCAGAAATTCCTAGCTATGCCACCCAGGCTGCAGCTTTCTTTGCTGCATAGGTTTGGTGAGTAATTGAATTCCAAAAGGCCCAGATTGAAAAAATATTGTATTGAGAAGAAGAAAATGGGGGAAGAGAAGATGCTATTGTACGAAATTAATTACCGTAATATAAAATGCATTAGGGAATTTCTCTAACTCGTCTAATTAATAATTAATGCCCAGCTTTAATAGGCACTAGTAGTCCCCTGTTAGGGGAGGAAAAGCAGGACATAATAATCTAAATCTTTTTTCAAGCACCGGAAATGCAATAACTACAGGCAGCTTTCCTGGAACCTCTGGGAGGGGGAAAACGGCCTCTTCTGGGCTCCGGAGGCCCTCCAGAGGCCAGAAACTGGACCATTTCTGTACTTCCAGAACTTCCAGGAGGCTCATTTTTCGCTTTCCCTGAGCCTCCATGTGGGTCCTGCACTTCCCTGCGATCCAAAATGGGCCACATGGAGACTCTTGGGGGGGGGACGTGTGTGTGTGTGTGTGCGGTCAGCCAGGAGTGGGATTGGGGGTTCTCTGAACTGGGCAGACTCTTAGCAAGAGGTTCTCCTGAATTCCTGCGAACCCCCAGCAGCCCACCCTTGCTCGCCTGATTCCAGGACACTGCAACCATCATAAATAATACGAGTTGCCAAGCATCCAAAGTTTGATCACGTGACTGTGGGGGATGCTACAAGGTCATAAATCCAAGAACTAGATGTAAGTTACTATTTTCAATCCTACTGTAACTCTGAATCGCCATTAAACAAATGGCTGTAGGTCAAGGTAGCCTGCAATTCTAGTTATCTGAAAAACCAAGTAGTTTTTAACCCCTCTAAAGAATTCTAGAGGTAGATTCATAACAGCTTTCCCTGCTGTTATGAATATTATAAGTCTTGTTGTTGCATAATAAATTTGTTTCTGCAAGTTGTCCAGCAGAAGAATGAATAAGCTAAACAGTGACAAATTTCCAGGTCGTTTTATGAAGTTACTTAAAAAGTAAGGAAAGTTGTCACTTTGAACCAGAATTGGGGATGGATCTTAAATGTCACTTAAACCCTCTACATAGCCCTAAGTTATTTGAAATGAAAAGATAAAAGTAGGAAGTAATTGTAGTACAGGAAAAGAGATGATTGGAATTAATTTATTTTCTTATAACCTACATTTGTCTCAAGGTAATAGTTGCAAATGACTGACATGTTGATTTCAGTACCTTTTTAACAGTGCAATCCTAATTGCTAATCAGTACTCAAGTATATTATCAAAAATAATATAACATATCCCCCAAGTATATTGTAAAATATAATACAATTGAATATTACTACAATTTTATTTTAACATTTGAGTTCAAAGAGACAATCAAGATCTCATGAACCAATTTATGGAAGTTAAATACGTGACCACAAAAACGGAAAAACTGGTTAAAAAAAAAAGAATAAGGATTTGAGGTCACTCAATTTAATATCGTTCTCTAATGCGCCCCTTGTTCCATTATGTGATTCAAAGAGTGATAGCATCAAAATTGAAATGTCTTTGGCTCCAAAGCAGATATTTAAAATCTTACAACGCTGTGTAACCAATTTGTATAATTCCCATAAAGCGAGTGTCTTAATTTCCCCTTTAAATAATCCCCTGCCCCCAGGTTCATCATCCAGGATATAGAGAGAGCCTATTTTGACATAGGAAAACCAAAATAATCACAGCACTCAGCAGTGCCATTAAGGTTTTTGAGTCACAGGGGATTAGCAGTCTGGACTTGAAGCAGATGCGATAAAAGCACTTGATCGAGGAGTTCAGGGCATATTTTTTGACTGGGCCGCAGCTGTGAGGGATTGCTGCCACTAACTGTGGAATCAAGCTCAGGAGGAACCCTGGGCACAGTTCCGGCATCCGAAATAAATTAAAGTAAACAATGTTTGCTCTCTCTCATCCACCCTGTTAGCAGCCTCTCGGCCAAGCTGGAGACCACACACCCAGACCACACAGCGCCAGCTGAACTCAGTCGCACGCAACATGGAGCTGCTGTCACTCAGCTGAGTTATTGGGATGATGGGGGGTGGGAAAGTGTGTGTGTATTTAAGAAAGCTGCTTGTCGCCTTCCCCTCCAATCTTTGCAGCTGGCTGGAGTTCTGTGTGGCTTGCAGAAGAAACTCTCTGGTCCTTGCTGAGAACACAGACAAGCCGTTGGAGAGCTTGATCAGGATTACCTGTAAACCCCGCATTCCCACCCCACCCCGAACAGTGATTAGTTTGGGCAAAATCCTTTCAGGACTAACCAGAATTATGCTGGTGTTAACTATGAAATAAATACTTTAAAGGGAGACCTCCTTATTGATGCTTATTTGTTTAAGAGATGTGTATAGCTACCCATGTTATGTGCTTTAACTCTGGGCAGTTCACAGCAACAGTCATAACATGAAAACAATAAAAAAATAACATCCAGCCCCCAACCCGTAACACTTTAAAACAATACTTGCCAAGACGTTTTTAAAAACTCACCATCGCTGGGTTCCAGCCTCGTGTGTGGGCTTTCTACTGCTCCTAAACTTGACTTGCACACATTGAACTCATGTTGTTGTCTCTCTTTCTTAACGGAGTCCATTTATTTTAATTCTGGCAGGGTGCATCTCAAAACCATAGCTGAAGAATTTCACTTTGCTGAAACTCATTCCCTTAGAGGTTCAACTATTGTAATATCTTGCCAAGATACAGGTGTCAACTTACAACTGTTCATTTAGTGACCGTTCAGAGTTAACGGCACTGAAAAAAGTGACTTATGACTATTTTTCACACTTATGACTGCGGCAGCACACCCACGTCAAGAAATGTCAACTCTGCGTGACGTACGTCGTGTCAGTCTCGTAGTGGTACAGGCAGACCCTGTTACAAACGTCCCCTTGTGGAGTACTGTGAAGCTGTTACCATGGTAACTCCTACAACAAAATCCAGGTGCTTGGCAACTGGTTCATATTTATGACGGTTGCTGTGTCCCGGGGCTCATAGGATCCCCTTTTGTGACCTTCTGACAAGCCAAATCAATGGGGAAGCCAGATTCACTTAATAACCGTGTTACTAACTAAACAACTTCAGTGATTCATTTAACAACTGTAGCAAGGATGGTCATAAATTGGAGCAAAATTCACTTTAAAATTGTTCACTTAACTATAGAAATTTTGGACTTAATTACGGTTGGGGAGTACTTGCACCAAAATTTCATAGGAGTTTAAAGTGCAGCAGAGGAATGATGCCTTACTCTCTTTGCATTCATCTCCAGTAGCAACTGCTCAGATTTTGAAAATCATCCATGAAATGTACAAAACCTATAAATAAATGTAGATTGGCTGGCTGGCTGGCTGGCTGGCTCATTATTTCCTTGGCAATTCCAGGGCAGGAGTTGTGGAGACAAACAGAAACTTGCTTCCATCTACTCCTGAGAATTGAGGTGTGAGAAATGGAGGTGGTGAGATCAGAGTGATGACAGAGAAGGAGTGACGAGATTCATAGCCAGTGAAATTCAGAAAGATGAACTAAGTTAACCTTTTCTGACCCTATGATGCATGTTGCGATAATCCCATATAAGCAGTATGCGTGTGTGTGTGTGTGTTCGCATATATTTAACAACTAGCCGATAACCTGGCATTGCCCGGGTATTTATTTATCTCAATCCTGTATTAGACAGGAATGGTGATGTGAAGTGGCAATGTAAGTGCGTAATGGGCTGTCCTCCCACCTTCCATTAATGTCTCTTCAATTCCTGAAGAGGCCATAATGGCAAGAGCAATTTCTCCCTCAACCCTGAGGTCAGCAATTAAATTAGTTAAAAACGTTTTCCCTGTGCCCCCAGAAGCATCAAGAAATGCGTGACATACGTTGTGTCAGTCTCATAGTGGTGCAGGCAGACCCCGTTACAAACGCTCCCTTGTGGAGTACTGTGAAGCCGTTACCATGGCAACTCCACTGCACTGTAGGCTATATCTTCACATAACACCCCCCCCGAAGGGTCAGAATACCCTCCCCAAGGAGAATACCCTCCCCAAGGGGTGTTAAGGGTGTCTTACCTCCACAATGTTTTTGAGAGAGTAAGTCATATGTGTACCAAGTTTGGTTGAAATTGCTTGAGGTGTTCCAGAATTATGCTGGAACAACACACACACACACACACACACACACACATTTATATATATACTGTATATAGATAAGGAAAAATTTCAGAGTCTGGATTTGTGAGAAAATCAATATAAGTAGTACTTGACGTATAATCACAATTGGGAGTAGAATTTCTGTTGCTAAGTAAGGCAGTTGCTAAACGAATTACACTTCATTTTACAACCTTTCTTTGCCATGGTTACCATGGTCACTCAATTAGTGCAGTTGTTGTGTGAATGAATCCTGCGGTTGTCAAGAGACTCCAGTTTACCCCATTGTCTTTGCTTGTCAGAAGCTGGCTGGGGACGTCACAAATGGTGGACACATGACATGAACCCAAGGCACTGCAAACCGTTGTAAATACATGCCAATTGCCAAGCCCAAATTTTGATCAATGCTATAACAGTTGTAGGTGCAACGACGGCCGTCAGTCGCTTTTTCTCAGTGTTAATGAAACTTCGTACAGTTGCTAAACAAATGGTTGTAAGTCAAGGATTAGCTGTAGAGGCATTCAATCAAAAATCATTGTACACTGAGGTGGCTCCACAGCAATGTCTGTTGGCCCTATTATTGCCTCTTTTACATGAGTGAAGAATACTACTCGTGCTTCCTTTATGCATACAAACAGAGCCTCCAAACAAGTCATATCCTTGTATCAATATATACATGAAGATCTTTCCTACACATATTAAATTCATAGATGGTACTTCATCCATGGGGTAGCTTGTGTAGAATTGAGTCCCAGTTGTTTGGGGAAGTTGTGGTTGTTATTAAAAAGCCTGCTAAGTCTCTGTCATAATATATGAATTAATTTTTTTAAATGTAAGATTTATTCCACTTAGCAGGCATCCTCTTAGTTGTGGAATAAGCAAATGTAAAATTCTTACTTTAGCCTTTTACTCTTACCATTTTTTACAACAGTGTTGATTAGTACTTACACAGCAATAAACTGAATTGATAGATGTTCTCGGGTTCGTAAAATGATTTCTGCAATTGGATTCTCTGCATGTATGTAGAAGTAAACACCATGGAACATACCTATAGATATGCATTGGACAGCAAGTAAATACATTTCAATTTACTGTATAAATATAATGTGGCTACTGGCCTGTATTTGTTTACTTAGAATGTTTTGATTAAAAGATAAAGACAAATGAAGGCAAAGTAGTCTTAAGCTATATAAAACAAATTGTCACAATATTTTATTTACCTTTTAAACTATTTTAACCCAACTATTTTTATCGTGATTAAAATAAGTTTTAATTACTTTTTGGTAAGGGAGCCATCCTGTTACATATAAAGGGAAATATATTAAATACAATATTAAAGATATGTCTTGGTAAACTGAAGATATAAATAATTTTTCACAGAACTGCAAAAATCAGGATGGTTAGAATTGGGTACTGCAAAATAAACTAATCAGAAGAGAAAACAATTAAATCCAGGGAGTTGTTTAAAAGAAAAATACCAAGTCTAATCGGTGGCTTTCATTCAATAAAATATCTTGGCAGTGTGTTTTAGTAAAGAATGAATAAATATGTCTCCAACTTTTTCCTAGAAGCCCCCACAAGATCCATTCAAAGATTAGACAAAGGTGCTGATGTCACAACAAAATCGTTTTTTTGTTAATAGGATCTCAAAAATATTATTTGTTTGGTGCAAAGGGGCTTTTTAAAACCTACCCTGTTTATTTCCAATGGCTGTGGAGCCAATTCTGTTAAAAACTATGTCCGCATCATTGTTCTCATTAATGGATCATGACTGAAACCAGAAAGACAAATTAAGTTTATTATTGTTATTTAGCTGATCTGTATCCCGCCTTTCAACTCAAGGGAATGCTAAAGATGTCTAACAGCGAATGATTTAAATGCTGTATAAAATGCAAGAAGCTTTAAAACAAACTTAAGCTAAAATGAGGAGTAAAGCCAATCAACACTCCTTACATCCTCCCGCTTAAACCCAGATGGGTAGATCAATTTGTGGTTATGCTGGTTTGAAAGGAATGATCTGTCACAGGCGGTCTATTTTATTCCATTGCCACATGTGGTTATGATCCAGAAACTCATCTTTCCAGCCCAAAAGGTTCTAGCAGCAGCATTTTCTGTTTTCTTTTCCTGAAAAATTATCACGACTTTTGCACGATAATTGATTTGCAACCAATCAGGGCTATTTTCCTCAAGATTTGGTTTTTGAGGAACCATTTGTATAGGAATTCATACGAAAGCATCTCCAATTCCAGATTCGGCAACCTTTTGAAGAGATTTTTTTATTCTATTAGTTTTCATTTTTATTTTAAGGGAATGATTTCTTTCAAATCAAGCTCAATTGCTAGTGGTTTCATGAAGTATCCTTGAAGTTTTTTTATGCCAACAATGTGGAAAAGATTTGCCATTACCACTTTATGGATTTTTGTTTTTACCACTTCCTCTAGTCTTTAGCCCTAGTATTCCTTGGGAACCCCCCCATCTGAGTACTTAAATGGTCCTAACCTCCTTAGCCCAGATAACGTCAAGCCAGATGCTGCCACATGTTGAAGTCCTGTCCTCATATGTAACCTTTTCCAAAACATAGTATTATCTCAGTACAGGAATTACTTAAGTTCTCTAATAGGGTTTCCTTTTCCTTTTCTAGTCATTCAATATTGGTTTTTCAGTGCAGTGACTAAGATTGTATGTAATATTCCAGCTTGGGTTGTGTGATACATCTAAATAAAGTTATTTGTTTGTTTGTTTGTTCAGTGCAATTGGCCACCCATCTGACTCTGGGCAGCATGCGACAATTAAAACAATAAATATATAAAATATAATTATTTATAATTTTTTGTTTTTATAATTTGTATTTATTGTTATTAAAAATAAAGAATGATCATCATTAAAATATAAAGTCACAAAGCACAAGAGTGAATATTAATCACAGTAATGGAGCCACCTTAAAATTTTATCAGTCTTCTGAGACACAAAGCAGACCTTAATAGTGACTCTAACCTATGTTTGGTTGCATTCATCCCTTATTGAATTCCAGCCACAGCCTAGAACTCTCTTTTCACATTTCATCTTCTTCAACTCCTCCATGAACCAGGGAGTGATGGGATCCTACAAATGGGATCCTTGCAAGGGCGTGATCAGATCCAACACCTCAACCACCAAGTGGCAGCCAAGCCTTCAGGCGAACTGTGCAGCCCGCCAGCAGGGATGGCTCTCAACATTATCTGAAACCCATCCAGGTTCATCAGCTGCCAGGGGCAAGCCGAGCCGGTGATCTGTGGTGCAACACTCATGAAAATCATAAGAGGATTCCAAATGACATTTGCCATACCTCCACTCCAGGGAGTCTTGGTTCATGCCACATCTGAAATCCAGCTAGGCATATCTCCGAAAGATTTCTTCTGACTATCACTAGACTGTCACTGACTATCACTAGTCAGTGATACAATCCACTGTCCCCACAGAGCAGCCCTCAGGAGGAAGCAGGACATCCCTAGGCAGTTTAGTTTCAGTGCTATCAGATGTTTTGCCCTGGTTGATATGTACTCCACAGATTCCAAGATCTCTTTCTTGATCAAACTCCATCAAACCCCACCAGAATGCATGCCAAATTTATTATTATTTATTATTTATTAATTACATTTTTACACTGCCCAACCCCTGAAGGACTCTAGGCGGCTTGCAACATAGATAGCAATAGCACTCAGATGTTATACACTGCTTATCAGAGCTTTACAGCACTCCCCAAGCAGTTACAGA